>CAXHJY010000976.1:60000-62500 GCA_964016885.1 Eledone cirrhosa
GCATAAATTCAGGCTGTTCAGTTTGTTTACAAGCGAACAAAGCGACGTTATAATAAGCGCCGCTAAACTGATACGTGCATATATGTATGTGTACCTGTATGCATATGTATGTATATATATGTATATATATATATATATGTGCATGCTACTGTACGTCTGTATACATATATGTATGTACGTATACATGCATACTTACATTTAAGTAAGTGCCATACTAAGAGTGAGAAATGAAATTTCGTTTTCATTTTGTTTCAATTTATCGTTTTCGGTTTGCCTTACCGATTTAACTCACTCAATATGCAAATTAGGCTGCTCAGCCGTTAATTTTCATAAGGAGAGTATATACTTTCGAACGTTCAACTATCTGGCAGATGGGTAAACGGTGCTGATGATAGCTAACAAGCTTGAAACTAGTACATCGTTCCTGTGTCAGTGTTGAACAAAAAGGTGACGTGGTTGCCTTAACACCGTATGGCATAAATTCAGGCTGTTCAGTTTGTTTACAAACGAACAAAGCGACGTTATAATAAGCGCCGCTAAACTGATACGTGCATATATGTATGTGTACCTGTATGCATATGTATATATATATGTATATATATATATATATGTGCATGCTACTGTACGTCTGTATACATATATGTATGTACGTATACATGCATACTTACATTTAAGTAAGTGCCATACTAAGAGTGAGAAATGAAATTTCGTTTTCATTTTGTTTCAATTTATCGTTTTCGGTATGCCTGACCGATTTAACTCACTCAATATGCAAATTAGGCTGCTCAGCCGTTAATTTTCATAAGGAAAGTATATACTTTCGAACGTTCAACTATCTGGCAGATGGGTAAACGGTGCTGATGATAGCTAACAAGCTTGAAACTAGTACATCGTTCCTGTGTCAGTGTTGAACAAAAAGGTGACGTGGTTGCCTTAACACCGTATGGCATAAATTCAGGCTGTTCAGTTTGTTTACAAGCGAACAAAGCGACGTTATAATAAGCGCCGCTAAACTGATACGTGCATATATGTATGTGTACCTGTATGCATATGTATGTATATATATGTATATATATATATATATGTGCATGCTACTGTACGTCTGTATACATATATGTATGTACGTATACATGCATACTTACATTTAAGTAAGTGCCATACTAAGAGTGAGAAATGAAATTTCGTTTTCATTTTGTTTCAATTTATCGTTTTCGGTTTGCCTTACCGATTTAACTCACTCAATATGCAAATTAGGCTGCTCAGCCGTTAATTTTCATAAGGAGAGTATATACTTTCGAACGTTCAACTATCTGGCAGATGGGTAAACGGTGCTGATGATAGCTAACAAGCTTGAAACTAGTACATCGTTCCTGTGTCAGTGTTGAACAAAAAGGTGACGTGGTTGCCTTAACACCGTATGGCATAAATTCAGGCTGTTCAGTTTGTTTACAAACGAACAAAGCGACGTTATAATAAGCGCCGCTAAACTGATACGTGCATATATGTATGTGTACCTGTATGCATATGTATATATATATGTATATATATATATATATGTGCATGCTACTGTACGTCTGTATACATATATGTATGTACGTATACATGCATACTTACATTTAAGTAAGTGCCATACTAAGAGTGAGAAATGAAATTTCGTTTTCATTTTGTTTCAATTTATCGTTTTCGGTATGCCTGACCGATTTAACTCACTCAATATGCAAATTAGGCTGCTCAGCCGTTAATTTTCATAAGGAAAGTATATACTTTCGAACGTTCAACTATCTGGCAGATGGGTAAACGGTGCTGATGATAGCTAACAAGCTTGAAACTAGTACATCGTTCCTGTGTCAGTGTTGAACAAAAAGGTGACGTGGTTGCCTTAACACCGTATGGCATAAATTCAGGCTGTTCAGTTTGTTTACAAGCGAACAAAGCGACGTTATAATAAGCGCCGCTAAACTGATACGTGCATATATGTATGTGTACCTGTATGCATATGTATGTATATATATATATATATATGTGCATGCTACTGTACGTCTGTATACATATATGTATGTACGTATACATGCATACTTACATTTAAGTAAGTGCCATACTAAGAGTGAGAAATGAAATTTCGTTTTCATTTTGTTTCAATTTATCGTTTTCGGTATGCCTTACCGATTTAACTCACTCAATATGCAAATTAGGCTGCTCAGCCGTTAATTTTCATAAGGAAAGTATATACTTTCGAACGTTCAACTATCTGGCAGATGGGTAAACGGTGCTGATGATAGCTAACAAGCTTGAAACTAGTACATCGTTCCTGTGTCAGTGTTGAACAAAAAGGTGACGTGGTTGCCTTAACACCGTATGGCATAAATTCAGGCTGTTCAGTTTGTTTACAAACGAACAAAGCGACGTTATAATAAGCGCCGCTAAACTGATACGTGCATATATGTATGTGTACCTGTATGCATATGTATATATATATGTATATATATATATATATGTGCAT
>CAXHJY010000976.1:90000-93920 GCA_964016885.1 Eledone cirrhosa
TATACATATATATATATATATACATATATATATATACATATATATATATATATATATACATATATATATATATATATATATACATATATATATATATATATATACATATATATATATATATATATACATATATATATATATATATATATATACATATATATATATATATATATATATATATATATATATATATATATATATATATAGTATGCTAGGGAAAGTATCAGGGGTGTATAACACTCCACTTATCCAGCAGGCAGTATGAGGTTAGCTCAATGTAAGGACAGAGCCGTAATATAATAAATAAATAACAAAGAACGCTTATAGCATATGCATATCTTTACTTGCTAACATTGTTTCATCCGCACTATAAGTGGGACTCATCAGAGCATAAAGGTTAATTACATACCATACAAGCAATAACAAATCCAAGACATTGAAGAATGAAAGGTAATAATAGACGATAGAGGATAAGAATAAAAATAAAAATAAAAATAAAAATAAGGGGTGCTATCAGTCACAGTTGGGCGGGGTGCTGTCAACATATAGTTACATACAAGCATACACATGGATAAGAGTACAGACAAGAGTAGACACATGGATAAGAGAACAGACAAGAGTAGATAAGATAATGGGATTAGGTAAGAGTAGGTAAAAAATAGGTGAAAAACAGACTTATAATATATATAAAAAGAAATACAAAGAAGTACATAACAAACTTACATATAAAATATAAAAAATAAAATATAGGGTAAGGAATGAGATAAAATAATATAAAATTAAAAATTTAAAATTATATACATAGAACATAATATAGTATAATCGTAAAATAAGATAAAATAAGGTAAACTAAAATCAAATAACATAGACTAAATTAAAATAATATAATATAAGATATAATTAAATGTATAATTAAATGTATAATTAAATGTAATTAAATGTAATTAAATTAAATTAAATAAAATAAAATAAAATTAAATAAATAAAAATTAAAAATTAAATAAATAAATAAAATTAAAATTTAAATTTTAAAATTTTAAAATTTCAAAATTAAAATTTAAATTTAAATAAATAAATAAATAAATAAATAAATGGAGTCAAGTAAGTAAATAAATAAAATTAGATAACATGAAATGAAATAAAATGAAATAAAGTAAATTGAGATAAGATATATATTTTTTTAGAGTATATCTCTTGAATATATCAGGGACCCACGAAGGAATTAAATGTCACAGTTATATGTATCACTTGACCAATTTTTTAAAAAATATTTTTCATGAAAACATCAGGGGCCCACGAAGGCACTAAGTGTCACAGTCACCAGTATCACTTGACCATTGCAAGGCAATGGAGGCGTCCCAGGTTGGGCAGTCTCGAAAGTTCACTCGAAAGTCATGGGTGTGCATTCACACAGTTGAGCGGTGGGGTAATCACAAACCGGTTCACACACGGGCAGGAGTCAATTGGTCAGAGAGGTGCATCAAAGGAGGTAGAAGAATTCACATGCATTAGCAAGCGAGGTGAGATTAAAGCAAGCAGATACAGTTGTAGCGTATACAAAATATATATAAAGACAGAAGATATATAAAAAGCCATTAAGTCACCGCATTGGGACATCACAAGATTGTACACATCAATATGTTCAGCACGTATATGCACGTATACACACCACATGCATATGCAGAGACGGTATACATATATATATTTTTTATATATATACACAGACACATATAACCACCTACACCCATACACATATAAATGTATACACGGACACACACGCACACACACACAGCGTAGGACACCCGGGTCAAAGCCGATATTAAATACGATATTAAACACCGAAATTCCACATTAGACCAGACCCACCACCACAGGTAATATATTCAAAACAAATACATACGATGAGATGTATTAAAATAAAGTTGAAATCCTACGGAGATATTCATGTCTGCACGTGCCATTGACCGGTTCGAGTGTACACAGACCGTTAGTAACTACGGAGGGCCATCGGGGCCAAAACGTTACTTTCGGGATCATAAAAACGACCGTCAATATATGGAAGGCCGATCGTGCTAGAAAGACTAAAACCCCGGGTAAGAGCTCCCAGAGGTCAGCCTGTAGATCTTGAACCACAGAATATGAGGGCAACACGTATATGCGCCACGTATCCACTGCTTACGGCAGGATGGCACGGGTCCGCCCACAGTTACAGGCTAAATTTCCACTAGTGCAGCCTAAATCGCAGTACACGCTTTACATAAATACATTACATCACAACTCATGCGCATACAGAGGTACAGATCAACAAGATATACGTCAGGATAGGTCCACCAATGCACTAATGGTGGGTAGGCCAGAAACATAGTTTATGCGTGTGATGTGGTAACTACGGCGTCCACTATGACCTATATAGGATCAACTTCCACCCCCTTTAAGACCAGGTTTAACTCTCATCAATGCACTTTTAGACATAATAAACTGAAGAACTCCAACTCCTTGGCAGCGTACGTCCATAATTTAAAAAATGCACGTACACCTTACACACTTACTTGGCGGCAGGTTGCTAAATCCCATCCATATACTCCTCATAGTAGAGTATGCAACTTGTGCCCTGCCGAATCCCACTCTATTATATTTGCTAAATGCCCTCTACTAAATAGAAAATCTGAAATTTTTTCCTCTTGCCCCCACCGAATATTAAGCTCTTTCTTCTACTTTAAACCTGTTAGCTAGCACGCCCTTATTCCTCCAGTTGGGCTGTCTTGTATAACTGTATCTAACTGAGTGTAACTGTCTCCTAATGTTGGTCGTCTATGTATACGAGTCTGTGAATGTATACGTATGCCTGTGGGAGGATATTGATCTTGATATTGGGGTGTGCAGGCGAGTGTATGTTAATAAGCACCCCTGTTTGGTACAGTGGATGTAACCCATCCACGCTGGCCTACCCACCATTAGTGCATTGGTGGACCTATCCTGACGTATATCTTGTTGATCTGTACCTCTGTATGCGCATGAGTTGTGATGTAATGTATTTATGTAAAGCGTGTACTGCGATTTAGGCTGCACTAGTGGAAATTTAGCCTGTAACTGTGGGCGGACCCGTGCCATCCTGCCGTAAGCAGTGGATACGTGGCGCATATACGTGTTGCCCTCATATTCTGTGGTTCAAGATCTACAGGCTGACCTCTGGGAGCTCTTACCCGGGGTTTTAGTCTTTCTAGCACGATCGGCCTTCCATATATTGACGGTCGTTTTTATGATCCCGAAAGTAACGTTTTGGCCCCGATGGCCCTCCGTAGTTACTAACGGTCTGTGTACACTCGAACCGGTCAATGGCACGTGCAGACATGAATATCTCCGTAGGATTTCAACTTTATTTTAATACATCTCATCGTATGTATTTGTTTTGAATATATTACCTGTGGTGGTGGGTCTGGTCTAATGTGGTATTTCGGTGTTTAATATCGTATTTAATATCGGCTTTGACCCGGGTGTCCTACGCTGTGTGTGTGTGCGTGTGTGTCCGTGTATACATTTATATGTGTATGGGTGTAGGTGGTTATATGTGTCTGTGTATATATATAAAAAATATATATATGTATACCGTCTCTGCATATGCATGTGGTGTGTATACGTGCATATACGTGCTGAACATATTGATGTGTACAATCTTGTGATGTCCCAATGCGGTGACTTAATGGCTTTTTATATATCTTCTGTCTTTATATATATTTTGTATACGCTACAACTGTATCTGCTTGCTTTAATCTCACCTCGCTTGCTAATGCATGTGAATTCTTCTACCTCCTTTGATGCACCTCTCTGACCAATTGACTCCTGCCCGTGTGTGAACCGGTTTGTGATTACCCCACCGCTCAACTGTGTGAATGCACACCCATGAATTTCGAGTGAACTTT
>CAXHJY010000977.1:7500-12500 GCA_964016885.1 Eledone cirrhosa
GGTGATTCTGTGCTATTTCTACTCCTATGTGATTTATTTTGGGTGTTTTGGTGATCTTTGACTATATACTCTATATTATCTAGGTGACCGGCTTTCCTAAGTGCATCATCATAATACTCGGCATGTTCTTTGAAGGTTTGTTGGTTGGACGACAGGCGGGAGATCCTAAGAGAAACATTTCTAGGGATGGATTTAATTATAGAGAGTGGATGGTTAGAACTCGTATTTACATATTTAAGGTTCTCATTTAGTTTATGGAACGGTTTAATCGTATCTGTATTGAGATTGAAAGTAACATCAAGGAAATTGACCTCTTTGAGGTTATATTCAAATGTAATATCTAATCCTAGTTCCTTAAAAAGCTTTCTGATATTTTTACGCATCCTTTCTAAATTCTGGTTATTCATATGCTTAACTAATAGGAGCGCATCGTCACGGTAGATTCCACCGTGGAGATCCTTGAATTTTCCTTGTAATCTGTGGGTGATATAAATTCCCACAAGATCTGTTACTTCCGCCGAATCATTAGAACCCATAGTGATATCAAAATTAGAGGGTCTATCTTTGCAAACCCAGTAGCTATCATCGAATTTAAGTATAGTTTTGCTCGCTTCAATAATAATTTTAATTTCAGCATCCGTAAGGTCAGAATTATCCTTAGCGAACGAAAAAGCTTCATGTAGAGTATCAAGTGAAATTGAGGAATAATATTCATCAATATCAAACTGAATAAATTTTGATTTTTTCTTATCAGTAATGTTATTAAACCATCTTATTGCTTCATGAGTGTTACCCCATAGTTTAATCTCTATTTTAACCTTAACTTGGGGGATAATTCTGTCTAGTATATATTTGCTAATTTTGCCTATATCAGATTTAGAGGGGCATATAAGTCTAATATTAGGGTTAGTATCGAAGTTTACCTTGTGGTCCTTCAGGTTGAAGGATGGTATAGCTGGTGTTAAGGGTTGCGTTCTATCGTCAATACAAAGTTTTTTAACAATATCACATGCCGAGTTGTTGATGTTTTTAAGTGTAGCTTCATTAGTTTTCCTGTATTTTTTATGCAATTCCTTACGGATGAAGTTATTGTAAGTGTCCACATCCATGGTATATACGTTTGATGTTTTGTCTGCTCTAACAATAATTCCATTGGCGTTTTTTAGATTATTGAGCAGTGCCGTGGTGTCATTCTGTAGTTTATTGTTCTTCCGTTTTGTAAATTTGATCTCCATGATCATATCCATTAGGTCTTGTTCAAATGCATCCAAAAGTGGGTTTGAGGGTGGGTTCTTGTAAGATTTAAATCCAAATTTATCCTTGTTAAGATCCGATGTTTGGTTTATACGGCTTTTGTCAAAATGGAATGTTTTCCATCTGATTCGTCGAATAAAATCATTGGTCCTTCGTATCATACCTAGAATATATTCCCTTTTTGCCTGAATAGGTATGTTTTTTAACGACATATCCAATTGGTGCCTTTCCATTTTAGAGGCGTATGCTGAATTAGTTGCTCAACTGTATAGGAGATTAATAAAATTTCAGGTTATCAATAATGTAGTGATAATATATCGTTACGTTAGAGATGAACAGCGTACGTGCAGGTTTGCTCAACGAGTATAAATTATATTCCGGAGAAAATGTAGAAAGGATGAATATAAAATGAAAGTGCTTTTGTTAAAAAAGGAATTTATTAGGTATTGACATATGTTTCTGTAACAGACCGAATACCTATGTATCGCTGCTTGCGTAATCATATAATGTTAGCAAGTATTCGATAGCAAATGTATAATCAGTTGTCACTTCTTCAGAGATTTTGGATAAATTGGATAAAATCAGAAAAATTGAAGTATTTATATTAGTAAAAGAGGAAGGAACAGAGGGGATAGTATATGACAGATGGTAAATTAATTTACTGCTAAACAAGTATATAATGGGTTTCTAATGAGAATACCATGAGTAAATCTAAATAAGAATTTTGGGAGTGCCAATTTTAATCTCTACTTGACCAACTGGACAGTGGACAGGGCTGGTCATTTGGTGCAGTAGTATTAATTATAAAGTGTCAATTGGGGAAGGGGGAGATTTCGATTGCTACTAAATATATATATATATGTATACAATATTAAATAAATGGAAAACTATATTTATAAAACCATATTTATTTCATTATATATATTTCGGGGATATCATATTAACAATATGCTATGCCTTCATCAGACAAAATACAATATAAACAGTTTTATAGATAAATAGATTCGACATACCGTAATAACACCGACTTCATTTGAAGAGGTTTACGCTGGCAGTGAAAAAATTTTATACAGAGAGAAAGAAAGAGAGAAAAAAGAAAGAAAGACAAAACGAAGAAAAGGAAGAAAAAGAAGAAAAAGAAAAAGAAGAAATGGATGGAACAAAATAGAGAGATGGAAAGATAGATAAAGCGAAGAACTTCATGTAAAGAAACAGAAAGAGACATATATATATAGAGAGAGAGGAAATAGAGATAGATACATATATATATAGAAAATTAGGTAGTGGGAGGTCATTTTGAGTAAATGTATCAATGATACATTTATTTATTTATTTATTTATTTAGCTCAGGTATTAATGTAAGGGAGATATATATAGAGAAAAAAATATAGAGAGAGGAAAAAATAGCGAGAGAAAAAAATTTAAAAATAGCCAGACATATTCGAGGCGCAAAAACCCTATGTTTTAATGTATTACTATTTATAAAACTTACACTATATTGTAAATATCAGTATTCCTGAATGAGACAAGTATCCATAATGTGTGAAAATTAATTATCTTATGTTTAGTTTTAAAAAATTCATATGTTTATGTGACAGCTACAAACATCCATGCGAATCCAACTGATTCACGGAAAACATTCTCAATGTGGTATAAAAATTTGAGCGTATTATTATTCCTGTCATTACTCTACAAGATTATCTATCAAGCAGAAATAGAGAGCAGATTTCAATATACTAATAAAAATACATATTATAAACAAAACTAAAAATAAAAAGATAATAATAATAATAATAAGTAAAAATATAGAATAGAAAACTAAAAAAATATTACGAAAGAATATTACATAATAAAAATATTACATATTAAAAATACTACGTATTAAAAAATATTACGTATTTGCTGATGCTCCAAAATTTTTTGAATTAACCTTACACTAGATAAACTTCTATATTAAATATAAGAACATATGTAGACCTAATTGGACATCATAATCTTTTTGAAATGATCTTTGCTAGATGTGATTTGATAGATAATTTTTGGCTTTGCCTTGTAATGAACTTGGCAATATATTGTCAATTAACTTTGAAGGGTTGTTCTTTGTGGTTTATTTTTATTTTTATTTATTTTTATTTTTATTTTTATTTTTATTTTTATTTTTTATTATTGTAGTATTCTATAATATTTTTTATTTTTTATTTTTTATTTTATTTTTAATATCTTTAATATGTAAATTTTTAATACGTAATATTTTTTAATACGTAGTATTTTTAATATGTAATATTTTTATTATGTAATATTCTTTCGTAATATTTTTTTAGTTTTCTATTCTATATTTGAATGGGACGGATAGCACGGGGCCCAAGCCTTGGGTGTATCTTGAAGGCGATGCCAACATCATTTGGGCAGTGATGATGGAACATTTTCCACATCATGCAGATAATATAACGCTCACGGCGACGTTGGAGTGAGTAAAGTTTCAGGTTTTCTAGTCGACCCCAGTAGTCAAGGTCTGACATGCCATCTATCTTTTTCGTGATTGCCCTTTGAGGAGCCTCAAGTTTCATGATACTTTGTTTCGTGTGGGGAGACCACAGTGGACAACAGTATTCAAGGTGTGGTCGGGCAAAAGTAGAGAAGAGAAGGATAATGGTGTGGGAATCTCTCGACTGGAAGGTTCTGAGGATCCAGGAACACATTCTGCGGGCCATGTCAACTTTGCTGCTTATATGCGTGGCCCAGCTTATGTTGCTGTCCACGGTTACTCCCAAGTCTCTGATGTTGTTAGATGCCACGAGAGTTTCCCCGGAGGGAAGGGAGTACGGGAGTTTCAGAGCATCCTCTTTTCCAAAGTGGATCAGTTCGAATTTGTCTTCGTTCAGTAACATGTTGTTCTTTTCCGCCCATTGGGTAACAGCCAGTAGGTCTGACTGAAGGCTTATCCGGTCATCCACGCCATTGATGACCTTTTGGAGCTTGGAATCATCAGCGAAAATTTTAATGTTGCTGTGTTTGATGATGTCAGTGATGTCATTAATATAGATGATGAAGAGAAGTGGGCCCAACACAGTGCCTTGTGGGACCCCACTACAGACTTTGGCTGGGCTGGATTTGACTCCTTCAACTACAACATGTTGGGTTCTATTTGACAGGAAGCTCTTGATCCACTGCAGCAGCTTTCCAGTGACACCAATATTGGACAGCTTTCTCAGTAGAATGTTATGATCAACCCTGTCAAAGGCCTTGCTGAAATCAAGGTAGATAACATCAGTGTTGGAACCCTCTCCCAAGGCTCTCAAAATGTCATCAAAGTGATGCAGTAGCTGCGTCAGGCAATCCCTTCCATTACGGAATCCATGCTGGTTGGAGTTCAGCATATTGTTACTCTCAAGGAAGTGGGTCATTCGCGATCTCACCACTCTCTCAAATACCTTAATGATATGAGAGGTGAGTGAGATTGGACGGTAATTCACGGCAAGGGATTTGTTTCCCTTTTTGAAAACTGGGACAACAGACTGGGATAGAAGGTTTTCTGGCACATATCCAGCATCCAGTGAGTTCCGCCACAGATTGGCAAGAGGAGATGCAAGTTGGTGTTGACACGCCTTCAAGACACAAGCAGGGAACCTATCGGGACCTACTGCTGAATTATGCTTGATTTCCTTTATTGCCGCTAAGACATCAGGGGCGCCAAACGTTATGTCCGATAAGGTGTAATGGGGAGTAACATCGCCGATACAGCCCAG
>CAXHJY010000977.1:22500-25000 GCA_964016885.1 Eledone cirrhosa
GCACCTTAAGATGGGTTAATCCACCTTAATAATAATATGATCACCTTCAGCATAATTTAGTTAAACTACTCTATAGTTAGTGCACTTTATGCTTTAAAAGTCTCTCTTGGAAGGTGCACCTCACCATAGAATTTAGGGTCCATATTGGGACACATTTTAATGGCTAGATATAGAAACCCCAGAGTTACCTCCCCGCATGCATTAACTCCCCTTAGCCACACACACACTTCCGGTATTCAATGGCGTCTCTCGAAACGTAACAACCTCCTGTATCGAACTAAAGAACACCAGACTACGATCTCTAACTGGATTGTCGTGGATTATGTGAAAGGCATATAATCGAAATATACACTCCCTTGACCATGAAAATGCCGAAGTACATGAATTACTTGACATCCCTGCGTTGTGCATCTCCAATACTTATAACACTTTTAATGCTTGCACTATCTTTAATACTTATAATATTTCTCCACACACAGACTACATCAATCATATAAAGACTTTGCCACCAGATCTACCAACCTAACACTCTTATTTACCTACCTAAGTGCCTCTACCACACATATCTCTCTGCCACACTATATAAACAAGACGCACATGCGTGCCACACATATAACATTTGCACTATATAACCACTTATCTTCATGTTGTACTTTAACCTATATCTTTGATTTTTGATTGTACCTATTAATATAAATGTAATCTCGAAGTGTGTACTGCCACTCTAAATTTTGTAATGAATGTTGACCCACAATGTTTGAATATGTATCAATGTTTGAATATGTGTTGGTATGTCTCTCGGCTGAAAAGGAGGTCATATAACTGTCCATGCATTAATAAATTGCTCCGAAGAATCCAAACCTCGGTTTGGAGGAAACAGCTGTAAGCACAATAATGTTTTGAACAGTTCTTTGATTCTTATATTTCATATAACTGCTCTGTAAATCATCTGATGTTTTTACATTGAGCTACTTAACTTACTGGTAATAAGGTAGTAATACATTACTGCCTACCACTATTTAGGGTGTGTGTAAAATACTTACAACTGCTTAAGGTTTTGTGTTTACATAACCATAAATAGTATAACTAATACTATATGTATATATATATATATATATATGTATATATATATATATGTATATATATATATGTATCTATATATATATATATATACATATATATATATATATATATATATATATACATATATATACATATATATACATATACATATATATATATACATATATATACATATATATACATATACATATATATATCTACATATATATATATATATACATATATATATATATACATATATATATATATACATATATATACATATATATATATATACATATATACATATATATATATACATATATATACATATATATATATACATATATACATATATACATATATACATATATACATATATACATATATATATATATATATATAAACAAATAACGAAACGACATTAAATTTCGCTTCCAACAGAGACAAAACCACCAAGAAGCTCCGGGACGCTATCCAACCTTAACTTCTACAAGGCTAACTGGAAAAAGATTAAGAGTGAAATCCGGAAGCAAACATGGAGTGAAAACATCGCCACACAAAACACTAACACACAATTTCAACAGTTCATGACAGCGATACACACCATATGCAAAAAGTGTGTCCCGGAGAAAGAGGCAAACAGACACAAAAATCTTATTCCCAGAGATAGGAAAATCCTTATGAGACGTAGAACTAAACTCTCAAACCAGTTGAATAGTCAACAAAACCAAAACAAGAAGGAATCCTATTTGAAACGTGCACTACTTGACACCGAGATTGCACTCAAACTTTCACATGAGAATGAGAGGGCAAAGAAAGAGAACAGGGCCATAGAAAACATTAAAACAAACCCTAAGGCCTTCTTTAAATTTGCAAAAGAAACTGCCTCAGTACACTGCAAGATTGGACCACTCTTCCACACGGACGGTTCATTAACCGAAAACCCCCAAGAGATATGTGAAATACTGAACGAACAGTACAAAAGTGTCTTCACATGTCCACTGAGGCACATGCAAATAACGAAGCCAGAGGAGTTCTTTGATGCCACAACACTACATCAAGAAATGGCAACCATCAACCACATAGACATAATGGAAGAGGATGTAGTGTACGCCATTGATGAAATTAGAACAGACTCGGCTGCTGGACCTGATGGATTCCCAGCAGTTCTCCTAAAAATATGTAAGCGGGCCTTAGCAACTCCACTGAAGATGCTCTTCAGAAGCTCCTTGGCTAGCGGTGTACTACCCAGGGAGCTGAAAGAAGGCACAATATGCCCTATCCATAAAGGAGGTAGTAGAGCGGAGGCCAAGAACTATAGGCCAGTCTCCCTGACGTCGCATATCAGTAAGGTCATGGAGCGAGTCGTCAGAAAGAAACTAATCGCTTTCCTAGAAGAAAATGACCGCCTGACTAGCACGCAACATGGCTTCCG
>CAXHJY010000977.1:42500-45000 GCA_964016885.1 Eledone cirrhosa
AAACCCACAGTAAAAATATGCGATAGACCCAACTGTGGCATTTGCATCAACCTAATAGAGGGTTCGGAATTCTATTTCAAAGATGGACAACGTTTTATAGTAAAACACAATTTCACATGTGCATCGGAAAATCTAATATATGTATTAACTTGCTCAGGTTGTCGAGAACAATACATAGGCCAGACCAAAAACAGCCTCCGCCAACGCATGACGGTCCATAGATCCCAAATTAAAATACGGGAATACAGGAAAATACCACTGAGTGAACACATTGATACCTGTGCCGCCCAAAATGATCCCAACTTCAGAATCTTTCCCCTCTACAAATTTAAAGATAATGCCACCCACACCCAGCGCATCAGCAAGGAATCTTACTTCATTAACAAATACGGACCCCGTCTAAACACTTCTCCCTAAGACGAACCCACAACACACACACTTTAACATACATACCTACATCAGCACACATCTCCACCCACATATAAACACAATGACATACGTAAACACACATGCTCTATCGTGCAACACAAAAAAATATATGTGTATATATATATATATATATATATATATATATATATATATATATATATATATATATATATATATATATATATATATATATATATATATATATATTAGAAAGTGAGGTTTTTTTTACAAAATGAAAAATAACCGAGGTGTCCTACACGAGTGGAAGTATAAAGAAAAAGGGATGAAATCGAAAATGCAACTGAAGTCTTATTTTTTTAAAAATATATATATTTATTTGATTCCTTTACCGGTTTCGCAGTTCTTCTGCTTTTCAAAAGGTGAGTTGAGATGGAGGGTCTGTGGTTTTTCTCACATCTGGTTGGTCTCTAAATGTTACTTGTTTTATATGGAAAAACTGGCTCGAAAACCAAGTTTTTCGAGAAGTAATTTGATTGGTTTGTCAATAATTATAATAAATTTCGCGCCAGTTCGCGTTACAATAGTTCTTCAAATAAGAGAGGGGGGGGGGGGGGGGGTTTGTCACAGGTTGTTTTTTCATATATGAGTGTTTGAATTTCTTTTTACTTGAAAAAATGAGGCTCACGAAGGCTTTTTTTTGGTTGGTTATAAATGAAATTTGGCTGTCACGTGAACAAGTTTTCATTACATTTTTGCGCCCTTATTTGGAAAACTATTCTGTAGTCTATAGTGAATGTTATGACGATGGAGAGATAGTGGTCAAGGGAAAAGGGATTGGGAGAAATGTTCTGGTTCAGTGAATATGGCCAGCTGTCAGAGTTCAGGTGTCAGAGTTCAGATTTTCTATTGAGACTGAAGATATGTGTTTATTTGTGTGCTTGTGTGTGTGTATATGTGTGTGTGTGTGTGTGTGTGTGTATTGGAAGATGATTCTATTAGTAGAGATGGGGGAGGGAGTTGTGTGTGTGTGTATATGGGTGTTATGTGTGTGTGTGCGAGTATGTTAGATAGAGAGAATATATATTTTTTGTGTGTGTGTATATATATATGTGTGTAGGAAAGTGGTTCTATTAGTAGAAATGGGGAGGGTGTTGTAGGTGTGGGGGTTTTTATGTGTGTGTATGGGTGTTATGTGTGTGGGAGTATGGTTAGCATGTTAAGATGAAGAGAATATATATATATATATATATATATATATATATATATATTGTGTGTGTGTATGTGTGTGTGTAGGAAAATGATTCCTTTAGTAGGAATATTTTTGAATGAACATATTTTCCTGACTTTTTCGTGTTTGCTGTTGTATTGCCAGTGCAAACGTATGTTTAAGGTTTATTTAGTTCGGGTTTTTATTTTCTAAAGTAGGTGTTATGTGTGTGTGTGTATGTCATATTGTGGTGTTGACATAATGTATATTAAACCTTATTTAATGTTGGTCTATATTTTTGAATAAACATATTTTCCTTATTTATTCGCATTTGTTCTGTTGTATTGTTAGCGCAAAGGTAAAATGGGAAGACTTGGAATTTGGGTGTCTTATTACTTGCGCAAATGTCTAGATGTGCACTTAGTGACAGCCAAATTTCATTTATAACCAACCAAAAAAAAGCCTTCGTGAGCCTCATTTTTTCAAGTAAAAAGAAATTCAAACACTCATATATGAAAAAACAACCTGTGACAAACCCCCCCCCCTCTCTTATTTGAAGAACTATTGTAACGCGAACTGGCGCGAAATTTATTATAATTATTGACAAACCAATCAAATTACTTCTCGAAAAACTTGGTTTTCGAGCCAGTTTTTCCATATAAAACAAGTAACATTTAGAGACCAACCAGATGTGAGAAAAACCACAGACCCTCCATCTCAACTCACCTTTTGAAAAGCAGAAGAACTGCGAAACCGGTAAAGGAATCAAATAAATATATATATTTTTAAAAAAATAAGACTTCAGTTGCATTTTCGATTTCATCCCTTTTTCTTTATATATATATATATATATATATATATATATGTATGTATGTATGTATATATATGTAGTCAATATATGTA
>CAXHJY010000979.1:10000-15000 GCA_964016885.1 Eledone cirrhosa
TCCCGTATTAAGCCGTAGTGTCTAGCAACCATCCTTGCTCGTTTGTTCAACACTGACAAAGGAACGCTGTACTAGTTTCAAGCTTATTAGCTATCGTCAGCAACGTATACCTTCCTGCCAGATTGTTGAACGTATATACTTACCTTATGCATATTAACGGCTGAGTAGCCCAATTTGCATATCGAGTGGGTTAATCGGCCGGGTGCACCGAAAACGATAAACGGAAAAAATGAACCGAAATTTCATTTCCCACTCTTAGTACGGCTGTTACTTAAATATAAGTATGTACACGTACATACATATATGTATACAGACATCCCACCCTGTCTAAAATCTATGGCAAACTCCCTCGAGCCTCTGCCCTTCTAAAATCCCGGAGAGCTCAATTTGCTGGACACTGTCACCGTGCCAGCAATGAAATCATATCCGCTCTCTTGCTCTGGAACCCTGCCTCCAGCCTGACTAGCAGTAGGAAGCTGTAATTCCCTGACGTTATCTCTAGGGATACGGCAATCAGCAGACAGGACCTGGGGGAAGCGATGAGGGACAGGGGATTCTGGGGCATGAGAGTGAGATCCATCATCTCGACAGTAGTCGACGAGTGATGATGATGATGATGTATATATACATACATGCACACATATATATATGTACGTATGGATTCACCGAACATTCATTATGATGCTCGGTGTGTTTGTAAACAAACATCCCGTATTAAGCCGTAGTGTCTAGCAACCATCCTTGCTCGTTTGTTCAACACTGACAAAGGAACGCTGTACTAGTTTCAAGCTTATTAGCTATCGTCAGCAACGTTCCTGCCTGATTGTTGAACGTATATACTTACCTTATGCATATTAACGGCTGAGTAGCCCAATTTGCATATCGAGTGGGTTAATCGGCTGACGATAGCTAATAAGCTTGAAACTAGTACAGCGTTCAGGGGACCTATTAGTATTATGTCTACATAATGTATGGAGTGATAACATTGGATATATATAAGATTAATTTATTAACATAAGAGATCTGTATAACCTATATATTGAGTGCAATGAACTATGTATGAATGGGAAGTGAGTTATATATGCAGGTACAACTTGAGGGATAGATTAATGACATTGTAAATGAGGGGTGGTTTTGTCTGCCATGGAGATATACTTGACTTTGCCATGCAGACAGCCATATACTTACCAGGGTTTATGTAGACATAATACTAATAGGTCCTCTGACATGTTCTGTGAGTAGACTACATTTGCAAGGAACTTTTATATAAAGATGTGGCTCTTTGTATGGAATATCCAGTTGTAGCACTCTATGATAGGGAGTAATCATCCTAATATAAATACCCTTAGAAAATCATGATAGAGTAGACTGTGTTAAAAATTGGAAACTTGATATAAATATATAACCGTCTATAGAAGGGACTCAATTGTGACACCTTATAATGTATGTTAGAACAATAATTTAGTTATGGAAATCAGCTAGTTACCTCCCCTTACGCATTAACCCCCCCCCCTAATTACACACATACTTCCGGATGATAAACCGATGTAAATTCTCGCAACGGAAACAACCTACCCTATACAATTGGATTAAAGAATACTGAGCCGCAATAAGCTAAAATAATTTAATTTAATGAATCAAACATCCAATACGGAATCATTGTTAATTATGTGATGGATGTATAAACTATATATTACATTACCTGAATGTGAAAATGGTGGTGGATACGAAAACCATAACTCTCTTTTTCTTCTCCTTTCTATTTCTATTTTTCTGCGCACATACTTTTTTATCATATACAAAAAATACCTTACCACTGCAACCTCCATAATACTCTTACTTACCCACGTAAAGTGCTTGTATTAC
This sequence comes from Eledone cirrhosa, assembly GCA_964016885.1. Lineage (NCBI taxonomy): Eukaryota > Metazoa > Mollusca > Cephalopoda > Octopoda > Eledonidae > Eledone > Eledone cirrhosa. Next base: position 11,867 of record CAXHJY010000979.1, read on the forward strand.
ATGTAACACCCTGCCACACAATAATCATATATAAATGAGACACACATAACTAACGCATACAATAACTACTACATCTGACTAACAAACTATCCTCTTGCATTATCTACGTTAACTGCCGAATGTATTTTAATTTAGTTTTAATTTTAATTTTGTTTTAATTTTGATATTGATCTTGACATTGAATTTGAATTGATATACGGAAGTAATATAATATACTATATGTCACTCCACTGTACATCAATATATACATATGTATCTGTATGCCTCTTGCTTTGGAAGGGAGGTAAATCATGTATACAAACATTGGAAAATGCTCCGAAGACACCAAGCCTAAGTTTGGATGAAACAATTGTAAGTTAATAAATGCTTTGAACATAGCTTTGATTCTTGTGAATTCTATATAACTGCTCTGTAGAACAACTGATGTTATTACATTGAGCTATTTATCTTACTGGTAATAAGGTAGTAATTAATTACTGACCTTCACTGTTTAGGGTTGAACATATATATATAACTATAAATAGTTTTAGTATATACATAACCATAAATAGTATCCTTAATATTATTAACTGCTCCATACTGTTGGGCTAACATACAATAAATTACCAGTATGCTGATCAAAGACCAACTCCCCATGTCAACCAAGAACATACCACTACCATCCAAGAATACATATGAGAAATTATTGATCAACAGTGTCAACTCCTTTATCAATACGGTGAGATGGAGACATTCCATTATGATAAGAGCAAATCTAACAAAGTTGATAATACTAACAAATTCGACTCCTTCGGCTTTAAAACTTTTAGAAGTCCCCCTCACAACACACTACTAAACTCCTTTGAAAATGACCTAATAAAACTAGTTAAGAACATTAAATACAAAAAACATCGCAATAAAAACAACACCTTCTTAAACAAACTTAACTCCTCTATTAATGAATTCAAAGCAAGTAGTAACATTATTGTACATGCGGACAAAACTAATAACATATACAGCCTAGATTATGATACATATAGAAAGTTTATATATAATGAACTACATAAAAGCTACAAGAAAACTACTATGAAAAACTTAGAAGAAATTAATATAGAAGGCCGTAGTATAGTGTCCAAACTAGGACTTCAGAGACATACACGACCATACACTCCAAACCCCCCTAGATTCTCTCAGAAAGACCATAAGGAGGATTTCATTAGCAACCCCTCGATTAGACTAATCTACCCTTCCAAGTCTGACATTGGCATTATCAGTAAGAACATTTTAGATAAAATCATCCCACAGATTAAACACAAAATATACCTTAAACAGTGGGGAAATACAGGTGAAGTTATTGAATGCTTCAAGGATATCAAGGTAAACAAAGATAAAAAATGTATTCAATTTGATATCAATTCATACTACACCTCTATTTCCCCTATCCTATTAAATAAGGCACTAATTATGGCCATGGACGATAGTGACCTGACTAGACCCCAGATTGATGCAAATACTTGCGGTCCGTAAAGCCGTAATCACTTTTGAAGACCAGTTATGGACCTGCAAGGATACGCAAAACAACTTCGACATAACCATGGGACCTAGTGACTCGGCGCAGGTCACTGATTTGGTGGGCCTATATTTACTAAACGAAATCGATAAGGACCTTCCATACCTCAACGGTGGTTTGTACCGCGATGATGCACTTCTCCTTATAGACTATAAAAAAATTTATATAGAAAGAACTAGAAAACTATTGCACAAGACTTTCAAAAACTATAACCTAAGTATCACCATAGACAAAAACACTAAAAAGGTTAACTTCCTAGATGCCACCCTCTACCTAGACTCTAGGGTATATACACCATTCCATAAACCTAACGAAAAACTGATTTACGTAGATATCAAGTCTAACCACCTTAGATCAATATTAAACTCTATCTCTAAGGGAATATCCAATAGAATCTCTAATCTATCTTATGGCGAAAACATATTTAGCAAAAACACACAATACTATAATCAGGCATTAGCTAGATCAGGCCATAAAAATGAGATCGAGTTCCTACCTACAAAAACACATAGTTACAACATTATATCGCACAATATGTCCATGAGGAAAAATAGTAATAAGAGTAATAACCACACACACTAGTAAGAAGGGTGGTAACAAACGTAACCCACACCACAGAAGTCACCAAAATACCATAAACGGAAGCATCGCACCAGACATAAAAAACAAAAATAGAAGAAGAAATAATACATTTTTCAACCCACCTTGCAATCTAAACGTCCCTACCCACCTACCTAAGGCTTTCTTCTCACTCCTGGGTAAAAACTTCCCATCTGGCCAGAAGTACCATAGTCTTATGAACAAAAACACAATTAAAATCTCCTACTCTAACACGCCTATCATAGCATACCACATAGCTAGTAGCAATAAAAGAAAAATTAATACTTACTTCCAACAAACTAAAACACGGCAGGAGGTAAACCTCCTAAACAACGCTATATCTACAAACTCTGATATCAATAGTAATAATAGTAATAGCACTAGTGTAAGCAATAACACTGGGAGCGACAACCCCATAGCCATAATGCAATAACTATCAACCAGACTTCTACACAACATAATAACCGGCAGGTTAACATCCAAAATAATTGTAACTGTAGATCTAATAGAACCTGCCCTTTAGATAAAAACTGCTTAATCAAAGACATCATATACTGATGCACCGTCATAACTAGCAACTCATCTGAAACCTATATAGGCGCTACTTCGAACTGCTTCAAAACCATTCTTTCAAAGAACACAGTCTAGCCAACTCCACTTCACTATCTAACTACATACACTATCTAAAAACTAAAAATAGATCTTATACACTTAAATGGAAAGTGATAGGTAAAGCGGCATCGTACAAACCACCTAATAAATTCTTCAACCTCTGTCTACTAGAGACCCATACTATAGTCTTCTCAAACCATAACCACCTTAATAAAAAAAATCGGAAATGTTTGCGTCGTGCCAGCACCGCTTCCGACACTCCTTCCAAAACTTTAAACCCAATATATAACAATGTCAGACTTGAACCCATCACCACTTCTAACACTACACCTCAAGGGAATACCTTACAGCACAACTTCACACTCTCTAATCC
>CAXHJY010000979.1:17500-20000 GCA_964016885.1 Eledone cirrhosa
TGCGCAGAGGTTACACAAACACAAAGGGCGTAGAATACATATATACATATAGCGGTGGAGAAGGTACATGAGGTAATTAGAAATGGAAAAAGAGTAATAATAATAATCTATAATTAATAGTGTATAATAAGGCATGGGGAAGATTACACTATAATAAGGTATAAAGGTAAGAATACGGTAAAATATAAAGGAGGATGAAAGTGGAAATAATACTAAAGATAAAAAATATATAGAGAATATATAAGGAAATATAAGCGAATATTTGGAGGGGAAAACAATGTAAAAAAAAAAACCGATTTTTTTCATACAATAATGAAAAATAATAAAAATATAATAATTATGGGGGGAGAAAACAGGATAGAGAAATATGATCAAATGTGATTCGTTGAGAGAATATAGGATGATAATGGTTGTGTCCAGTTTATACATCTTAATAATAAATAATAAACAATATGTGTATCAGAGTTGCAGAACCTTCAATTCACTTACGGGTTCAAGCCACGTGGCATGGTCCATTGTTTATCTGTGCGGTCATGTGCGTTTGTTTTTGACACCACAGCAGATGCACAAGTTTGTAAATTCCAATGCAGATAGAAGTCAATTTTTGCTCACCCGGACATTCACCGAGGATCCAATATTCCTAGTTCAATATGTGTTTGGTGTTATTTTGTTCGCACAAATCAATCAATTGGTTCAATATATGGAGTATGGTTTCCTGGTCTTCGTGACAGTGTCATTGGTTGTATATTTGGAAGTCACAAGGATCACATTACTCCGGTTTGGTGTGATTATCGGTCATCCAGCTATGTTGTTGGTGGTTGGATTCAAATCTATTCGCCCAAACGTTGAACTTTGGTGTCCATAGGACATCAACGAAGCAGGGTGATATCGCATCTGTGGTACAAAACGGTACGGAAGGAAATTCTTCGTCTTCGTTTCATCCGGGTCCAGTAGTCACGTGCAAGAACCGCTACGTAGTAGTTGTGGGGTCAATCAGTCAAGTCAGCAACTGACCGTAAATTCAGGCAGCCATAACAGCTTTTTTATGTGTGTATGTGTGTCCGACACACACAGACACATATCTATATGTATTTCAACCCCAAAAACTCAGATGATTCACCCAGTGGTACTACGATCGGTCAAGACAGTAACTGGCCGACAGTTCCCTTAGGGATTCAGACAGGCATGACAGGTATATTTAGGTCAAGAGCCTCCTTATGTGTCCGTGTGTTCGATACACACAGACACATATCCACATGTATTTCAACCCAAAAAGTTTCAGTTGATTCCCCCATTGATGTCATATCTGTGCTGTTTGGATATGCATGCTGTGGTGTTCTGGTCGTGCATATCATTCACTGTATTTTGCCACTACATTGGAATGTGATGTTATGGTCATCAATAGTTCGGCAAGCGCATTTCGCTCTTATATTGCGTAGAATGGTGTTCTGGTCCTCAGTAAACATCCAGGTCAGTAGGAGGGGGTGGTGGTTCTCAGTTTCAACTTCGACAATACATATGTGTTACTCTGCATATCGTGCTCCTCTCAGAGAAGAGTATTATAGGGGGAATTCATGCCACACAGCACACATAGAGAGAATTTCTACAGAAGAGTATGCATACATATATACACACATACATACATTATACACTTACACATACCCACTCATACGCCTACATACATATATTCACATACATGTCACACATACTCATACACACAATATAATACGCATGCATACAATATACATATACACACACACACATGCATATACATATATATACACATACATATATATACATACATGTACACACAATATACTTACATAGAATGCACGCACACATGCATGCATGCATGCACACACGCACGCACACCTACACATATGTCTGCGTGCGCGTGCGTGTGAGAGATAAAGGGAGAATACACACACACACACACACACACGCAAGAGCACCAACCTTGTAGGGGACTGCACCACCCTTATGGTACCTATCTATCTAGGTTACGGGTTGGGGGGGGAGGGGGGAAAACTATAGTCTAGGTGGGAGGTGCGTGATATATGTTACGTCTATGTGCTAGGTTTAAAATAGAAGAAGGAACTCAGGATTTTGTGTTGGCATGAGGAGAAAATTTCCGATTTCCTGTTAAGCAGGTTCAGTTTAGAGTGTATTATGGCATGGCATTTCAGTAAACACAGGTCACAACTTCCGCTCTGCGGTCGGTATGGCGTGGATTTAGTAAGCTTCCTCCAAAAAAGTTTGTATGGGGTACTATTATTTTTTAAGAAGGAGATGTATCCCGCCAGTGAGGTGGCATTCTTATGTCTGTCGTGTCTAAATGTGAACATATGCGCGTTAAATCTAGTTTTAAATGTATTGGACGTTGCTCCTATATATGTTTTGGTAGAGTTGTGTGTGGTTACGTCACATGCATATACTATGTTTTTCGTGAGGCAATCTCCCCTTAGGGGACAGTTACTACTCCGCCTACAATTGCAACTGC
>CAXHJY010000979.1:27500-34591 GCA_964016885.1 Eledone cirrhosa
GGTGTTGTTGTTGTTCCACTCATTCTTTCTGTTTAGCTTTGGTCTTCTAATTTCTATTTCACTGGCCTCTCTGATTTGCCTATCTGCTGGGTCATTCCTATGTTTAGATATTATTCTAATTTCTATGTTGTCTATGTTACCGTCATGATGTTGTCTAGCATGTTCGTATAGTACTGACCCGTTTTTTCGTCCTTTTAGTTCCCCCCAGTGTTGGTCTATCCTTTCACCTATGCTACGAGCTGTCTCACCTATGTATGTTGTTGTCGTGTTTCTGCAAGTACCCTCTGTACATCTTATGCTATAGACTACGTTTCTAGTTTTACAGTTTATTCGGGGGTTCACCTTACATATGATACATTTCCTATTGGCACAGTGGGTTTTCTTAAAAGGGTAGGTTTTGCTGATCAGGGATTTTATGGTGGTTCCTGGCTTTTCTACCACCTTTATTTTTAAGTGGGTCTTTCTCAGGGCCTTTCTACACTGGTTAGCTAATTTCCCTCCAGGGGTCGCGTCCACAAACATGACACTCTGATATCTCTGGTTGTCGTACCATGATGTGGCCTTCCCTATCTTATGTCTAGCCCTATCTAAGCTATTCCATGATTTGCTCCTGTATAGTGGGCAAATTCCTTTCATGTCCAGTTCTATGAGGGTCTTATACTTTTCCATGGCTCCTCCATGATTTGCTCCTGTATAGTGGGCAAATTCCTTTCATGTCCAGTTCTATGAGGGTCTTATACTTTTCCATGGCTCCTTCGTATACTCTGACTCTGTCTCTTTGGTTGTAGCCAGAGAACTGCATGCGGTTGATGAAGTGTTGGATGTGTCCTTCCATTTCTGTTGGGTCGCACATGTTGGACACATTCTTCATCACTCGTACCAAATCTGCGATCAGAATATTAAACTTAGCACTACTGGACATTGCTGAGTTTTTGAGTATCAGGTATTTGGAGGCCATGGGTTTAGCATAGTGTGAGTGGAGAATTTGGGCTCTCTCGTCTATAGTGTTAATCCAGAGTTCTGTGTCTAATACAGGTAGTCTATTGTTAGGGTGTTTGGAAGGGAAGTCTATAGTTACAGTTATACTCTGGTGTATGGAATTAGCTATCTGCTGGATGCTTTCCATCGTGCTACGTTCTAAATCAAACTTGTTAGTGCTCTCTAGTGGGGGTGTTCTTATAACTATATTGATATCGTCTACATAACGAGAGTACATGATGAGGTCTATGGAGCTTTCATTAAGGAGATCTTTAAGTCTCCTTTCCCACCATACCATGAAAAGGTTGGCAACATCGCCAGCTATGCTGACGCCGATGGCTGCTCCCTCATTTTGGGTGTAGATTTTCTCATTGAACTTAAATATGTGGCCCTTTAGGGTAGTTTTGATACTAGCCCCTATTGCATGTGCGACCATTTTTCTTACCTGATCAGTGTTTTGGGGGGTCCGTATAGCTTTGGTCCACCCAATCCACCTTCCTATGGGAGTCTTTTTAGCCATTGAGGTTATGGTGGGGGGTCTACCTCTTATAGGTCTACTAGGGCAGAAACATCTAAGGTCATGGCTGTCTAGGTAGTCAGTGTCGTAGGTAAGTCTAAGTAGGAGGCCCAGTTCGTCTGTGTCGACGTCGCAGAACTCCACCTCACTCTCAATGATCATCTCCACACATCTTTTCACAGCAAAATCAATGTTAATGGATGGGTACAGTGACACCACATCCATGCTGCCTATTATGCAGTTGGATAGGCTCCTGTTTTTGTTGCACTCACTGATTCTGTTGAGGAGGTCCTCTGTACTTTCACATACATCTGGGGACATCTTGATTATGGGGCGTATAACCATTGAGAGGAAGTAGGAGATCCTGTAGTTGCTAGCTATATTAGCTCCGCATACAGGTCTTGTTGGTGGTCCTGTTGTCGGGTCGTCGACTGTCTTGTGGTCTTTGCGGAGCCCATACAAGGGTGGTATGCCATTGTTAGACGCCTGGAAGTTGTTGGCAGTGCGTCTGCTTGGCTTTAGGATGTCAGTCCACATCATCATGTGAGCGTTGAGGATTTTTTCTCTCCCATCGTGTGTTAGTTGTGCAACTTCGCTCGTGTTGGTGATGTGGGGTTGCATTGCCTCGATGTAGTTCGGCATGCTATCTATTGACATCCTACCAGACTTATCTGTGGGTAGACACACTACCTCACCATCCCTTGTGCGCTGCTTGAGGCTAACCAAGCCTTCTACAGGTTTTATCCCAAGTTGTTGGGCCTCTGGTCTGCTCTGTCTCATAGTGTACCTGTCTACTACTTGTCTAATCTTATTTCTAGCTATGGTGAACTGTGCCTCCGTCTCGTCATCTATTTGTTGTGGTATGCAAACTCTTTTATTAAAGGGTAACCTCGTAGGATAGATATTACCCATCTTATATGTTTTGTCAGCTGGGTTGAAAAATAGTTTCTCTAAGGGGTTGTCGTTATTTCTATCGTCATAGTTGTGTGTGTTGCTATTATTGTTATCATGGTGGTTGTTGTTGTTTCTATCATTAGCATTAATATTATTATTGTTATGATTGCTAGATGTATTGTTGTTTACTTCACCGTTATTGTTGTTGTTGTTACTGCTATTTCTACCATTGTGGTTGTTACTATTATTATGTTTCTTGTTTTTGTTGATGTTGCTACATGTACTATTTCCATTATTACCACTGTGGTTATTGTTGTTGTTGTTGTTCGTATTGTTACCGTTATTACTACTGTGGTCACTGTTGCTGTGTCTGTGGTTAACGTTTCTATTATTATTATTATTGTGGTTGTTGTTGTTCTGTCTATCGCTAGTAATATTACCATTATCACTATTTCTCACTTTCCTGCCATTGTTATGGTTATGGCTGTTATTTCTATACCCAGAGTTATTGTTTATATTACTACTACCGTTATTATTGTTGTTGTTGTTTACCTTTGCATTCCAACGTATTTTTGTGAAACACTTTTCCAGCTCCGTTTTGCATTCCATAGGGTTAATCTTTTTGTAGATGGCAAATTTTGGTGGTAACTTTAGGATTTGTTGTTCTTGTTCACTGATTAAAGTGTTCCCATAGATATTTACTGTGTGGTCATTGGTAAATTCTTCCGGTAGTTTTACATCACTCATACGGATGTTGTCGATGTTATCTGGGTATTTTTGAGAATATTCGATTTTCCTTTCTTGTAGTTTTTTCTTGTAGTTTTTTCTGTACCAATAGGAAATGTATCATATGTAAGGTGAACCCCCGAATAAACTGTAAAACTAGAAACGTAGTCTATAGCATAAGATGTACAGAGGGTACTTGCAGAAACACGACAACAACATACATAGGTGAGACAGCTCGTAGCATAGGTGAAAGGATAGACCAACACTGGGGGGAACTAAAAGGACGAAAAAACGGGTCAGTACTATACGAACATGCTAGACAACATCATGACGCTAACATAGACAACATAGAAATTAGAATAATATCTAAACATAGGAATGACCCAGCAGATAGGCAAATCAGAGAGGCCAGTGAAATAGAAATTAGAAGACCAAAGCTAAACAGAAAGAATGAGTGGAACAACAACAACACCCAAACAAACAACACTGACCTAAGAGAAGTATAAATAAATAAGTAAATTAAATTAAATAAAATAAGATAAATAAATACATACACAAGCACATAAACACACACTAGTCACCCAGCAGACACAACACTATACACACTAGTCATACATCACACATAACACTATACACACACGCAAACGCATGCGCAAAGAAGACAAAATAAAATAAGATAAACAAACAAGCAAATAAATAAATAAATATATAGACAGACAGAACAAAAAAAAAATGGCGTAGACATACAACACAACAGGAGGAACAATGAATATAACACCACTGACGATGTTGCAGATGTGCAACGAAAGATTTATGTAAACTATATATATATATGTGTTTGTCTATATTGTATCTGTATTATTTTTGACCGCCGGTCAGTCAATGGCAACATTGAGGACCGAGTAAGTTAGATCGCAGATATATATATATAAAAGACAGCGAGAAGCGAAAACCAACCAAACAGTGAGTGTGTTCTGTTATTAATTCTGGCAATATTACGCAAATATGACCCTCCCCAAATATAACAATATCTGTTTCGACACACGATTTCATATAAAAAACCTCGCAAAACTAATTCATCGCCGCTATGGCATTAGCTTGTGCCAAGCTGAAAGGTTATTGAAAGACACTGTTTTCTGTTATATAAAAACTACAATAACAACAGAACAAATCCGCTTCTTAAAACACTGTGTTTCCTCCAAAACATACACAACAAACATATCAAAACAAGTAAATAATTTATTATTGAACAAAACACAAGCTGAACGGCTAAAACACACAATAACAGTTAATATGAAAAGAACAACATACACAAAAGTCAACGCACTCTACAGACAAAAACGCATCAACGGTAAGGAAATCCGAAATCTCATCACAGCAAACGAGAGAGATGACTTCATGAGCGTCATCCGACGCGAAACGAAATATGCTCAAAACGAATGCTGTAGGCATTTCAAGAAGAAATTAGAATGGATGAATAAGAAAAAACTACAAGAAAGGAAAATCGAATATTCTCAAAAATACCCAGATAACATCGACAACATCCGTATGAGTGATGTAAAACTACCGGAAGAATTTACCAATGACCACACAGTAAATATCTATGGGAACACTTTAATCAGTGAACAAGAACAACAAATCCTAAAGTTACCACCAAAATTTGCCATCTACAAAAAGATTAACCCTATGGAATGCAAAACGGAGCTGGAAAAGTGTTTCACAAAAATACGTTGGAATGCAAAGGTAAACAACAACAACAATAATAACGGTAGTAGTAATATAAACAATAACTCTGGGTATAGAAATAACAGCCATAACCATAACAATGGCAGGAAAGTGAGAAATAGTGATAATGGTAATATTACTAGCGATAGACAGAACAACAACAACCACAATAATAATAATAATAGAAACGTTAACCACAGACACAGCAACAGTGACCACAGTAGTAATAACGGTAACAATACGAACAACAACAACAACAATAACCACAGTGGTAATAATGGAAATAGTACATGTAGCAACATCAACAAAAACAAGAAACATAATAATAGTAACAACCACAATGGTAGAAATAGCAGTAACAACAACAACAATAACGGTGAAGTAAACAACAATACATCTAGCAATCATAACAATAATAATATTAATGCTAATGATAGAAACAACAACAACCACCATGATAACAATAATAGCAACACACACAACTATGACGATAGAAATAACGACAACCCCTTAGAGAAACTATTTTTCAACCCAGCTGACAAAACATATAAGATGGGTAATATCTATCCTACGAGGTTACCCTTTAATAAAAGAGTTTGCATACCACAACAAATAGATGACGAGACGGAGGCACAGTTCACCATAGCTAGAAATAAGATTAGACAAGTAGTAGACAGGTACACTATGAGACAGAGCAGACCAGAGGCCCAACAACTTGGGATAAAACCTGTAGAAGGCTTGGTTAGCCTCAAGCAGCGCACAAGGGATGGTGAGGTAGTGTGTCTACCCACAGATAAGTCTGGTAGGATGTCAATAGATAGCATGCCGAACTACATCGAGGCAATGCAACCCCACATCACCAACACGAGCGAAGTTGCACAACTAACACACGATGGGAGAGAAAAAATCCTCAACGCTCACATGATGATGTGGACTGACATCCTAAAGCCAAGCAGACGCACTGCCAACAACTTCCAGGCGTCTAACAATGGCATACCACCCTTGTATGGGCTCCGCAAAGACCACAAGACAGTCGACGACCCGACAACAGGACCACCAACAAGACCCGTATGCGGAGCTAATATAGCTAGCAACTACAGGATCTCCTACTTCCTCTCAATGGTTATACGCCCCATAATCAAGATGTCCCCAGATGTATGTGAAAGTACAGAGGACCTCCTCAACAGAATCAGTGAGTGCAACAAAAACAGGAGCCTATCCAACTGCATAATAGGCAGCATGGATGTGGTGTCACTGTACCCATCCATTAACATTGATTTTGCTGTGAAAAGATGTGTGGAGATGATCATTGAGAGTGAGGTGGAGTTCTGCGACGTCGACACAGACGAACTGGGCCTCCTACTTAGACTTACCTACGACACTGACTACCTAGACAGCCATGACCTTAGATGTTTCTGCCCTAGTAGACCTATAAGAGGTAGACCCCCCACCATAACCTCAATGGCTAAAAAGACTCCCATAGGAAGGTGGATTGGGTGGACCAAAGCTATACGGACCCCCCAAAACACTGATCAGGTAAGAAAAATGGTCGCACATGCAATAGGGGCTAGTATCAAAACTACCCTAAAGGGCCACATATTTAAGTTCAATGAGAAAATCTACACCCAAAATGAGGGAGCAGCCATCGGCGTCAGCATAGCTGGCGATGTTGCCAACCTTTTCATGGTATGGTGGGAAAGGAGACTTAAAGATCTCCTTAATGAAAGCTCCATAGACCTCATCATGTACTCTCGTTATGTAGACGATATCAATATAGTTATAAGAACACCCCCACTAGAGAGCACTAACAAGTTTGATTTAGAACGTAGCACGATGGAAAGCATCCAGCAGATAGCTAATTCCATACACCAGAGTATAACTGTAACTATAGACTTCCCTTCCAAACACCCTAACAATAGACTACCTGTATTAGACACAGAACTCTGGATTAACACTATAGACGAGAGAGCCCAAATTCTCCACTCACACTATGCTAAACCCATGGCCTCCAAATACCTGATACTCAAAAACTCAGCAATGTCCAATAGTGCTAAGTTTAATATTCTGATCGCAGATTTGGTACGAGTGATGAAGAATGTGTCCAACATGTGCGACCCAACAGAAATGGAAGGACACATCCAACACTTCATCAACCGCATGCAGTTCTCTGGCTACAACCAAAGAGACAGAGTCAGAGTATACGAAGGAGCCATGGAAAAGTATAAGACCCTCATAGAACTGGACATGAAAG
>CAXHJY010000980.1:0-10000 GCA_964016885.1 Eledone cirrhosa
TTAACAGTATTAGACTTTGGGGAGGTAGAGAAGTATATTTATATTACAACCATATAACAACCGTATAACAGTATTAGACTTTGGGGAGGTAGAGAAGTATATTTATATAACAACATATAACAAACATATAACAGTATTAGACTTTGGGAGGTAGAGAAGTATATTATATTACAACCATATAACAACCATATAACAGTATTAGACTTTGGGGAGGTAGAGAAGTATATTTATATAACAACCCATATAACAGTATTAGACTTTGGGGAGGTAGAGAAGTATATTTATATAACAACCATATAACAGTATTAGACTTTGGGGAGGTAGAGAAGTATATTTATATAACAACCATATAACAGTATTAGACTTTGGGGAGGTGGAGAAGTATATTTATATAACAACCATATAACAGTATTAGACTTTGGGGAGGTAGAGAAGTATATTTATATAACAACCATATAACAACCGTATAACAGTATTAGACTTTGGGGAGGTAGAGAAGTATATTATATAAACATATAACAACCATATAACAGTATTAGACTTTGGGGAGGTAGGGAAGTATATTATATTACAACCATATAACAACATTATAACAGTATTAGACTTTGGGGAGGTAGAGAAGTATATTTATATAACAACCATATAACAACCATATAACAGTATTAGACTTTGGGGAGGTAGAGAAGTATATTTATATAACAACCATATAACAACCGTATAACAGTATTAGACTTTTGGGAGGTAGAGAAGTATATTTATATAACAACCATATAACAACCATATAACAGTATTAGACTTTGGGGAGGTAGAGAAGTATATTTATATTACAACCATATAACAACCATATAACAGTATTAGACTTTGGGGAGGTAGAGAAGTATATTATATACAACCATATAACAACCATATAACAGTATTAGACTTTGGGGAGGTAGAGAAGTATATTTATATTACAACCATATAACAACCATATAACAGTATTAGACTTTGGGGAGGTAGAGAAGTATATTTATATAACAACCATATAACATAACAACGTATACAGTATTAGACTTTGGGGAGGTAGAGAAGTATATTTATATAACAACCATATAACAACCATATAACAGTATTAGACTTTGGGGAGGTAGAGAAGTATATTTATATAACAACCATATAACAGTATTAGACTTTGGGGAGGTAGAGAAGTATATTTATATTACAACCATATAACAACCATATAACAGTATTAGACTTTGGGGAGGTAGAGAAGTATATTTATATTACAACCATATAACAGTATTAGACTTTGGGAGGTAGAGAAGTATATTTATATAACAACCATATAACAGTATAGACTTTGGGGAGGTAGAGAAGTATATTTATATAACAACCATATAACAGTATTAGACTTTGGGGAGGTAGAGAAGTATATTTATATAACAACCATATAACAACCATATAACAGTATTAGACTTTGGGGAGGTAGAGAAGTATATTTATATAACAACCATATAACAGTATTAGACTTTGGGGAGGTAGAGAAGTATATTTATATAACAACCATATAACAGTATTAGACTTTGGGGAGGTAGAGAAGTATATTTATATTACAACCATATAACAACCATATAACAGTATTAGACTTTGGGGAGGTAGAGAAGTATATTTATATAACAACCATATAACAACCATATAACAGTATTAGACTTTGGGGAGGTAGAGAAGTATATTTATATTACAACCATATAACAACCATATAACAGTATTAGACTTTGGGGAGGTAGAGAAGTATATTTATATTACAACCATATAACAACCATATAACAGTATTAGACTTTGGGGAGGTAGAGAAGTATATTTATATAACAACCATACTATAACAGTATTAGACTTTGGGGAGGTAGAGAAGTATATTTATATAACAACCATATAACAGTATTAGACTTTGGGGAGGTAGAGAAGTATATTTATATAACAACCATATAACAACCGTATAACAGTATTAGACTTTGGGGAGGTAGAGAAGTATATTTATATAACAACCATATAACAACCATATAACAGTATTAGACTTTGGGGAGGTAGAGAAGTATATTTATATAACAACCATATAACAACCATATAACAGTATTAGACTTTGGGGAGGTAGAGAAGTATATTTATATAACAACCATATAACAACCATATAACAGTATTAGACTTTGGGAGGTAGAGAAGTATATTTATATAACAACCATATAACAACCATATAACAGTATTAGACTTTGGGGAGGTAGAGAAGTATATTTATATAACAACCATATAACAGTATTAGACTTTGGGGAGGTAGAGAAGTATATTTATATAACAACCATATAACAACCGTATAACAGTATTAGACTTTGGGGAGGTAGAGAAGTATATTTATATAACAACCATATAACAACCATATAACAGTATTAGACTTTGGGGAGGTAGAGAAGTATATTTATATAACAACCGTATAACAGTATTAGACTTTGGGGAGGTAGAGAAGTATATTTATATAACAACCATATAACAACCGATATAACAGTATTAGACTTTGGGGAGGTAGAGAAGTATATTTATATTACAACCATATAACAACCGTATAACAGTATTAGACTTTGGGGAGGTAGAGAAGTATATTTATATAACAACCATATAACAACCATATAACAGTATTAGACTTTGGGGAGGTAGAAAGTATATTTATATTACAACCATATAACAACCATATAACAGTATTAGACTTTGGGGAGGTAGAGAAGTATATTTATATAACAACCATATAACAGTATTAGACTTTGGGGAGGTAGAGAAGTATATTTATATAACAACCATATAACAGTATTAGACTTTGGGGAGGTAGAGAAGTATATTTATATAACAACCATATAACAGTATTAGACTTTGGGGAGGTGGAGAAGTATATTTATATAACAACCATATAACAGTATTAGACTTTGGGGAGGTAGAGAAGTACATTTATATAACAACCATATAACAACCGTATAACAGTATTAGACTTTGGGGAGGTAGAGAAGTATATTTATATAACAACCATATAACAACCATATAACAGTATTAGACTTTGGGGAGGTAGGAAGTATATTTATATTACAACCATATAACAACCATATAACAGTATTAGACTTTGGGGAGGTAGAGAAGTATATTTATATAACAACCATATAACAACCATATAACAGTATTAGACTTTGGGGAGGTAGAGAAGTATATTTATATAACAACCATATAACAACCATATAACAGTATTAGACTTTTGGGAGGTAGAGAAGTATATTTATATAACAACCATATAACAACCATATAACAGTATTAGACTTTGGGGAGGTAGAGAAGTATATTTATATAACAACCATATAACAGTATTAGACTTTGGGGAGGTAGAGAAGTATATTTATATAACAACCATATAACAGTATTAGACTTTGGGGAGGTAGAGAAGTATATTTATATAACAACCATATAACAACCGTATAACAGTATTAGACTTTGGGAGGTAGAGAAGTATATTTATATAACAACCATATAACAACCATATAACAGTATTAGACTTTGGGGAGGTAGAGAAGTATATTTATATAACAACCATATAACAACCTATAACAGTATTAGACTTTGGGGAGGTAGAGAAGTATATTTATATAACAACCATATAACAACCATATAACAGTATTAGACTTTGGGGAGGTAGAGAAGTATATTTATATTACAACCATATAACAACCATATAACAGTATTAGACTTTGGGGAGGTAGAGAAGTATATTTATATAACAACCATATAACAGTATTAGACTTTGGGGAGGTAGAGAAGTATATTTATATAACAACCATATAACAGTATTAGACTTTGGGGAGGTAGAGAAGTATATTTATATAACAACCATATAACAGTATTAGACTTTGGGAGGTGGAGAAGTATATTTATATAACAACCATATAACAGTATTAGACTTTGGGGAGGTAGAGAAGTATATTTATATAACAACCATATAACAACCGTATAACAGTATTAGACTTTGGGGAGGTAGAGAAGTATATTTATATAACAACCATATAACAACCATATAACAGTATTAGACTTTGGGGAGGTAGGGAAGTATATTTATATTACAACCATATAACAACCATATAACAGTATTAGACTTTGGGGAGGTAGAGAAGTATATTTATATAACAACCATATAACAACCATATAACAGTATTAGACTTTGGGGAGGTAGAGAAGTATATTTATATAACAACCATATAACAACCATATAACAGTATTAGACTTTTGGGAGGTAGAGAAGTATATTTATATAACAACCATATAACAACCATATAACAGTATTAGACTTTGGGAGGTAGAGAAGTATATTTATATAACAACCATATAACAGTATTAGACTTTGGGGAGGTAGAGAAGTATATTTATATAACAACCATATAACAACCGTATAACAGTATTAGACTTTGGGGAGGTAGAGAAGTATATTTATATAACAACCATATAACAACCATATAACAGTATTAGACTTTGGGGAGGTAGAGAAGTATATTTATATAACAACCATATAACAACCATATAACAGTATTAGACTTTGGGGAGGTAGAGAAGTATATTTATATAACAACCATATAACAACCATATAACAGTATTAGACTTTTGGGAGGTAGTGAAGTATATTTATATAACAACCATATAACAACCATATAACAGTATTAGACTTTGGGGAGGTAGAGAAGTATATTTATATAACAACCATATAACAACCGTATAACAGTATTAGACTTTGGGGAGGTAGAGAAGTATATTTATATAACAACCATATAACAACCATATAACAGTATTAGACTTTGGGGAGGTAGAGAAGTATATTTATATAACAACCGTATAACAGTATTAGACTTTGGGGAGGTAGAGAAGTATATTTATATAACAACCATATAACAACCGTATAACAGTATTAGACTTTGGGGAGGTAGAGAAGTATATTTATACTACAACCATATAACAACCGTATAACAGTATTAGACTTTGGGGAGGTAGAGAAGTATATTTATATAACAACCATATAACAACCATATAACAGTATTAGACTTTGGGGAGGTAGAGAAGTATATTTATATAACAACCATATAACAACCGTATAACAGTATTAGACTTTGGGGAGGTAGAGAAGTATATTTATATAACAACCATATAACAAACATATAACAGTATTAGACTTTGGGGAGGTAGAGAAGTATATTTATATAACAACCATATAACAACCATATAACAGTATTAGACTTTGGGGAGGTAGAGAAGTATATTTATATTACAACCATATAACAGTATTAGACTTTGGGGAGGTAGAGAAGTATATTTATATTACAACCATATAACAAACATATAACAGTATTAGACTTTGGGGAGGTAGAGAAGTATATTTATATAACAACCATATAACAACCATATAACAGTATTAGACTTTGGGGAGGTAGAGAAGTATATTTATATAACAACCATATTACAAACATATAACAGTATTAGACTTTGGGGAGGTAGAGAAGTATATTTATATAACAACCATATAACAACCATATAACAGTATTAGACTTTGGGGAGGTAGAGAAGTATATTTATATTACAACCATATAACAACCATATAACAGTATTAGACTTTGGGGAGGTAGAGAAGTATATTTATATAACAACCATATAACAAACATATAACAGTATTAGACTTTGGGGAGGTAGAGAAGTATATTTATATAACAACCATATAACAACCATATAACAACCGTATAACAGTATTAGACTTTGGGGAGGTAGAGAAGTATATTTATATAACAACCATATAACAAACATATAACAGTATTAGACTTTGGGGAGGTAGAGAAGTATATTTATATAACAACCATATAACAACCATATAACAGTATTAGACTTTGGGGAGGTAGAGAAGTATATTTATATTACAACCATATAACAACCATATAACAGTATTAGACTTTGGGGAGGTAGAGAAGTATATTTATATTACAACCATATAACAGTATTAGACTTTGGGGAGGTAGAGAAGTATATTTATATAACAACCATATAACAGTATAAGACTTTGGGGAGGTAGAGAAGTATATTTATATAACAACCGTATAACAGTATTAGACTTTGGGGAGGTAGAGAAGTATATTTATATAACAACCATATAACAACCATATAACAGTATTAGACTTTGGGGAGGTAGAGAAGTATATTTATATAACAACCATATAACAGTATTAGACTTTGGGGAGGTAGAGAAGTATATTTATATAACAACCGTATAACAGTATTAGACTTTGGGGAGGTAGAGAAGTATATTTATATTACAACCATATAACAGTATTAGACTTTGGGGAGGTAGAGAAGTATATTTATATAACAACCATATAACAACCGTATAACAGTATTAGACTTTGGGGAGGTAGAGAAGTATATTTATATTACAACCATATAACAACCATATAACAGTATTAGACTTTGTGGAGGTAGAGAAGTATATTTATATAACAACCATATAACAGTATTAGACTTTTGGGAGGTAGAGAAGTATATTTATATAACAACCATATAACAACCATATAACAGTATTAGACTTTGGGGAGGTAGAGAAGTATATTTATATAACAACCATATAACAAACATATAACAGTATTAGACTTTGGGGAGGTAGAGAAGTATATTTATATAACAACCATATAACAGTATTAGACTTTGGGGAGGTAGAGAAGTATATTTATATAACAACCATATAACAGTATTAGACTTTGGGGAGGTAGAGAAGTATATTTATATAACAACCATATAACAACCATATAACAGTATTAGACTTTGGGGAGGTAGAGAAGTATATTTATATAACAACCATATAACAGTATTAGACTTTGGGGAGGTAGAGAAGTATATTTATATAACAACCATATAACAACCATATAACAGTATTAGACTTTGGGGAGGTAGAGAAGTATATTTATATAACAACCATATAACAAACATATAACAGTATTAGACTTTGGGGAGGTAGAGAAGTATATTTATATTACAACCATATAACAGTATTAGACTTTGGGGAGGTAGAGAAGTATATTTATATAACAACCATATTACAACCATATAACAGTATTAGACTTTGGGGAGGTAGAGAAGTATATTTATATTACAACCATATAACAACCATATAACAGTATTAGACTTTGGGGAGGTAGAGAAGTATATTTATATTACAACCATATAACAGTATTAGACTTTGGGGAGGTAGAGAAGTATATTTATATAACAACCATATTACAACCATATAACAGTATTAGACTTTGGGGAGGTAGAGAAGTATATTTATATTACAACCATATAACAACCATATAACAGTATTAGACTTTGGGGAGGTAGAGAAGTATATTTATATTACAACCATATAACAGTATTAGACTTTGGGGAGGTAGAGAAGTTTATTTATATAACAACCATATTACAACCATATAACAGTATTAGACTTTGGGGAGGTAGAAAAGTATATTTATATTACAACCATATAACAGTATTAGACTTTGGGGAGGTAGAGAAGTATATTTATATAACAACCATATTACAACCATATAACAGTATTAGACTTTGGGGAGGTAGAGAAGTATATTTATATTACAACCATATAACAGTATTAGACTTTGGGGAGGTAGAGAAGTATATTTATATAACAACCATATAACAAACATATAACAGTATTAGACTTTGGGGAGGTAGAGAAGTATATTTATATTACAACCATATAACAGTATTAGACTTTGGGGAGGTAGAGAAGTATATTTATATAACAACCATATTACAACCATATAACAGTATTAGACTTTGGGGAGGTCGAGAAGTATATTTATATAACAACCATATAACAACCATATAACAGTATTAGACTTTGGGGAGGTAGAGAAGTATATTTATATAACAACCATATTACAACCATATAACAGTATTAGACTTTGGGGAGGTAGAGAAGTATATTTATATTACAACCATATAACAACCATATAACAGTATTAGACTTTGGGGAGGTAGAGAAGTATATTTATATTACAACCATATAACAGTATTAGACTTTGGGGAGGTAGAGAAGTATATTTATATAACAACCATATTACAACCATATAATAGTATTAGACTTTGGGGAGGTAGAGAAGTATATTTATATTACAACCATATAACAGTATTAGACTTTGGGGAGGTAGAGAAGTATATTTATATAACAACCATATAACAGTATTAGACTTTGGGGAGGTAGAGAAGTATATTTATATAACAACCATATTACAACCATATAATAGTATTAGACTTTGGGGAGGTAGAGAAGTATATTTATATTACAACCATATAACAGTATTAGACTTTGGGGAGGTAGAGAAGTATATTTATATAACAACCATATAACAGTATTAGGCTCAAAAGTTTCTGAACTAAAAAGCGTTCCACGTTTGAAAAAGTTTGGGAAACCCTGCTGTAGAGCATCGGACGACATGCTTTGCAGCATATAGTTACGGCCCTTTACGTTCTGAGTTCAAATCTTGCCGAAGTTAGCTTTACCTCTCCTTATGGGGTCGATAAAATATAGTATCAATAATGCACTGGGGTTTATTTAATCTACTTTCTCCTCCCCCTCCCCGAACATTGTTTGCCATGTGCCTAAATCAGGTCTATGGTGGTTTATTGGCAGTGATGGCAGAGCATCGGACAAAACGATTTGCGACGTTTAGTTATAACTTTCTACAGTCCGAGGTCAATTTTGCCTTTCAACCTTTCTCTGTTGATAAAATAAAGTACCAGTTAAATACTGAGGTCGGTATAATCGATACCTACTGAGATCGAAGATAGATTTTAAATGATATAAGAATTTGCCCCTTTGGGGTTATGGGGTTGGGATAAAATAGTAAACATCAGGGAAAACAAACGTTATATTTCTTTGGATATTCTTCAATGGTTCCTTACTTCTAGATGTCTTATTAGATTTCTACCGAGAAGTAACAGTTTGGACGGTCGAGATGTTAGTCTCCTATATGTTGAAGTGTTAAAATGTAAGAAATACTCAACAAATCTAACTAATTAGATACAACTAGGAAAGGAATTTCTAACGAATGTTTTATTATATGTTTTCTCTTTAGTTCTATATTTTCAGACAGCATAACTGAATGATGTCAATAACTTCTATAGTACTCTACCTCATCACTCTTATCAACAAATGGTAATCATAGAAGGTTGTTTGTGATCAATATTGACCGGTACCAATATCTGTTCGATGAATAATTCATGATACAACTGTCTCTAGTTTAATGTTTATCTTTTTCACCATATTTTAAAAGGAAAGTGATAGTTTTTAAACCATAGGTTTCTTTTTCTTTTTTATAAATATGGCCTTGGCATGCATTTATCCTGCTCTGATGTATCTAGTTGTAGTTTTACTGTAGAATTTACTCGAATAATATAAAGGATCGATCGACTTTCGTCAAATCGTACCGAGGAAACAATGTTTCCGTTAGTCTTTCCAGTTGCTAATACTATCTATCGGTCGCAACTCCAGGTAGAAGGAGCAACGTGAAATAAAGTGTCTTGCTCAAGGACATAACGCATCGCCTGGTCCAGGAATCGAACTCACAACCTCAAGATTGTGAATCCAATTCTCTAACCACTCAGCCACGCGCCTTCAGCTCGAATAATTTAGAGCCAAAATAGAAGAGAACGTAAAAGTTATTTGTCAAATACTTCGCTACTTTTAGAAAATAGTATCTGAGTGGTTGGAATGTTATTGAATTTGGATTAGACAAAAAATATATTTATATAAACAGTAGAAATACTCAATACGTAACTTTATAAGGAAAATCCATTAGGCCTTTATTAGGGGAAAGAAACTACGGATAAGACGAATATAAGCTACAATTCCGTAACGGCACGTCTCTTTATTGTTCGTTACGTCCATTTTTACCTTCTTTTTTTAATACAT
>CAXHJY010000981.1:20000-35330 GCA_964016885.1 Eledone cirrhosa
ATATATATATATATATATATATATATATATATATATATATATATATATATATATATATATATATATATATATATATATATATATTTCCTTCGTTATATATATATATATATATATATATATATATATATATATATATATATATATATATATATTTCCTTCGTTATATATATATATATATATATATATATATATATATATATATATATATATATATATATATATATATATATATAACGAAGGAAATGTGGTAAGGAACCAGATGGACCATAACGCACCAAAGTACTCAATACTTAGGGTAGTAGAGTGGGTAATAGGAACAAGTAGGACCCCCCGACGGCTGAGCTCAAGCCGTTTCGACGGCTAATTCTGGACAGATTGAGTCCAGAATTAGCCGTCGAAACGGCTTGAGCTCAGCCGTCGGGGTCCTATACATATATATATATATATCGCGTCCTACGGACGTGTTTTGTAACTCTAAACGAGGTATCCTCTTGATAAGTCAGCAAACCTCACAAAAATACTGCATCTCTGTGATGTATTGTTCTTGCATAATAAGCCACGAAACTACGTAGTCGAGGATAATAAAGAAATTTAGGTATGGTTTATCTTATTAATTATGTCTAATATTTCTTCTTTCTTTATAATGTATTATATATATATATATATATATATATAAAATAATCTGTCCTAACGAGTTTGGCTCCGGATGAGTTCGAAGCTCGAGATTTTATCCTTAATAGGATATATCAAAATGCGAACGAAACCCGAGGGTAGGGACATAATCCTGGTATGTGTATGAGCATTTCTTCTAACTTTAATTTTATACCTAATTGTGTATGGTTGACCGTATATTTAATCGATTTCCACGTGCTGTTGAAATGTTGGGTAAATATTCTATGGCTGTTGGCCGCGAAGAGATTGCTGTCGTTTATTTATCTACTATTTCTTCATAGGTGCCTTTTAATCTTATAGCCTGGTCTAATTGATTTTTTGTGTAGTTAATTATGCTAATTGGGAGAGGAAATGGTGTATATATATTATCAAATGATTCTATGGACATACTTTATAGTATATATATATATATATATAAATGTATGTGTATAAATGTATTATACACATACATATATGTTTCTGAAGACGCTGGTATTGGATTCACAATCGTGAGGTTGTGAGTTCGGTTCCCGGACCGGCTGATGCGTTATGTTCATGGGCAGGACACTTTATTTAATATTGCTCCTTCTACCTGGAGTTGCGACCGATAGATAGTAATATATATATATATATATATATATATGTGTGTGTGTGTGTGTGTGTGTGTGTGTGTGTGTGTGTGTGTGTGCAAATATATATATATAAACACATGCATGCACACACACATGCGCTCGCGGGCACACACACACACACACACACACACATAAAATTCGTCTTTATTGTCTATTTATATTATCTACTTTTTAATTTTTTTTATTTTACAAGCCTGGAATCAATGAAGAGCCAAGGATTCCCCAAGAAATCGATTGTCTAAATAGTTAGGATATCCTTGCATCAGAATATGTCTTTTTCATTCAAAAAGATGTGACACTAATTAGAACGCCTTTTACCAAAGCTCTACCGCTGCTCGAATAGCACGGATCTGAACAACGTCTAAATAAATACTTCGAGTCATTTCATCTTTTTCACTAACGACTCTACCAAGTCACCCATCTATTTATTGCTGTTGTTGCTATTGTTTGCTGCTGCTGCTGTTGTTGTCGTTGCTATTGTTTGCTGCTGCTGCTGCTGTTGTTATTGCTATTGTTTGCTGGTGCTGTTGTTGTTGTTGCTATTGTTTGCTGCTGCTGCTGCTGTTGTTATTGCTATTGTTTGCTGGTACTGTTGTTGTTGTTGCTATTGTTTGGTGTTGTTGTTGTTGGTATTGTTTGCTGCTATTGTTGTTGTTGTTGTTGTTTTTGTTGTTGTAATACACGTTAAATGGCAACTATAATGCGTTCGGGCACATATTTTTGATCAAAAGGATGTTGATGAAATAGTGGGTTGTGGAGATGTGTATTCTGGTGATAGCAAAAACAGCAGCATCCGTAATAGATGCAAGACGGTATATATATATATATATATATATATATATATATATATATATATATATATATACCGTCTTATTATATATATATATATATATATATATATATATATATATATATATATATATATATATATATATATATATATATATATATATATATATATATATATATATATACATACATACATACATATATATATATATATATATATATATATATATATATATATATATATATATATATATATATATATATATATATATATATACATATGCATACATATTTATATATATATATATATATATATATATATATATATATATATATATATATAATGTCTTTGAGTGTGTTTGTGTGTGCGCACATGAATATGAAAAAGTAAACTGAAACACATAATATAATATAAAAGTAAAATCTGAACAACGAAACGAAATATTTACAATAACTATAACTACAACAGCAACCACAGCAGCAACAATAACAATAGCAGCAACAACAACAACAATAATACCAACATCAACAAGAAAAATAAGAGAAGAAGCAGCAAGGATAATTGTAATAGGTACAACTAAAACTAAAAGCAACACAAACAACAACAATGACAACAGCAGCAACAGCAGCAGCAACAACAACAACAACAACAACAGCAATAATAACAACAACAGCAATAACAACAAAAGTAGCACTATCAACAGCAACAATAATAATACAATCTTCAAAGACAATAATAACAACAATAACGAAAATAACATCAACGATAACATTAATAATAACACCAGCATCATCAATACAATACCAACAACTGCAGCAGCAACAACAGTAACAACAATAATAATAGCAACAACAACAACTACAACAACAGTTTCCTTGTACAATAGCCAACAAACCTCATTAGTGCAACCGTTGTCGAGTTTAATGATGGTCGCCATTTTGTTTTCGTTAAACAGCGTAGTTGGGGTGAGGCGTGGTTGTGATGGTTCTAGTGGTGTGTTTGTAGGGGTGGTGTTTGCCAACTGCGTGTGGCTAGTTGTTGGGAGTGGCGTTGATGGTGATTGTGTGGAGTGACAGTGGTGGAGATGGTGGTTTTGTGTTGTATGAAAGAGGGTTGCGGTTGTGGCAGTGGTGGTGGTGTTTGTGATTATGAAGGGTTGATGTTAGTGGTGGTCATGGTGGTTACGATGGAAAGGGAAATGTTGGATTTGAACATAAAACGACAGAACAAACACCGCAAGGTATGAAGTGCGTCCCTCTAAAATTCCCTCAAGCCATCACATTGGACTGGCATTTTCTTTATCGACCTGCAAAAGATGAAAAGTAAAGTTAAACTCAGAGAGATCTGAACCCAGAGTTTAGTTAGTTTCCTACTTCCGTTAAAGATCCGCGTTCTGGTATGTATGTGTCTATGTATATGTGCGTATGTATAAATGTATGTATGCATATATGTATGTATATGCATACATACATATATACATACGCAGGTCACACTCGAGTGCTACTGGTAGCATGTAACCCAGTACAACCTGTCTCATGGTCGGGTCGTCGGCGACTAAACCGGCAACCCCACCAAGCTTGCTTGGTGAGGAGGGTGATATTTGGACACCCTGTTGGATGAAATACAAGACCCGTCAAAGGGCGGAGGAACTCGGCAGACTCGACGGCCATCCAACTTTTTTTTTTCGCGGTTGTGGTCATGGGAGTGAAAGGCCCCCAGTTGTTGTCACAACACCTTTCTAGGAGAGGGGAACTCTGAAAGAAAAACCTGTAGCTTCGGAAGCATCCAGTTCGATGCTCAGAGAGTGGGATTGGTCGAATGTAAGACCTTTCCCCACTTTAAAAAAACCCTTCAAAGCACAGGCATTGCTTGTTCAGGATCTGTTACAGGTTCGTGTGGCTGGCCGTTGCCTAAAAGTGCATCAAACTCTATAATCTTACAAGCGATTGCAATACTCTTAGCAGAGTTTGCAGCCATCATGTATATAGATGTATATATGTGTGTATATATGTAGGAGGTGAGTTTTATTGTAGTACAATAAAGCAATGCAGATATCGGATAAGAAGCACTCTACAGTTTGTAGGACTGGAGTATACATAATATAAGATCAAAAGATGGTTAAAGAAGTTCCATGTATTTTATTATGCGCATTTCAAAAACAAACATCATCATGCAATAATATTTGTGTTTTCATCAGATAAAACAGGAGAACATGATATGAAGGCTAAAAAACACTTGTGGATAGTGCAGTTTTAAATCATCATTTGAAATGCGCATAATAAAATACATGGAACTCCTTTAACCATCTTTTGATCTTATATTATGTGTGTATATATATATGTTTCAACTTTTCTTTTCTCAGTCGGCGTTTCAGACATGATAACGCCATCAGACATATAATTGTGTATGTTTTCCTCTATTAATTTGGTCAATAAACTTTACTGATAAGCGAAGTAGTTAGTAAGTCCGTACATCATCCCAACAACCAACATCACCATCACGGAAAGAGTCACTATCACCAGTATCATCACCAACACCAGCACTATCACGGCCAACACTACCACTACCACTACCACAACTACCACTACCACCACTACCACTACCACTACCACTACCACTACCACAACTACCACCACCACCACCACCACCACTACTACAACTACCACTACCACCCATCACCATTATCACAACTTCCAACATCATCTCCACTATAACCACCACCACCACCACTACCACTACCACTACCACTACCACAACTACCATTACCTCCCATCACCATCATCTCCATCACCACCACCACTACCACCACCACCACTACCACCACCACTACCACCACCACCACTACCACCACCACCACCACTACCACAACTACCACTACCACCCATCACCATCATCACAACTGTCCATCAAAACGTCACCACCGCCACCACCTCTACTAACCCTACCACTCCTGCCACCCTTTACAATCCCTACCTCCACCTCCACCTCCCACCACCGCCGCCACCATCACTAACAACGCCGCCATATTGAATATATTACATATATAAAGGCCGAGGTGTCTGTCTGCTGTCATCCCCCACACGTAATATAGTCTCAGTCCCTTATTACTCTCTCTCTCTCCAATAACTATTACTTTCACTCTCTCTCTCTCTCTCACTCCATCTATCTCTCTCACACCCTCTCTCTCACTCTTCCTCATAGGTCTCTCATAACTCACTCTCATAAACCTCTCTCTAGCTCTCCCTCTCTCTCTCTCTCTCTCTTTCTCTCTGCCTCTAATAATTCTCTGTCTCTCTCTCTCTCTGTCCCTAAAAATTCTCTTTCTCTCTCTCTCTCACTCTCTCTAATAACTCACATAACTCTGTCTCTGTTTCTCTGTCCTTCATTGTTCCCTCCCCCCACACCCCGCTTCTCTCTCTCTCTCTCGCTCGCTCACACACACATGCACACACCCTCTCCCTCTCTCACACACACTCTCTCTCTCTTTTTCCCTCCTTCCCCCTCTTTTTCTGTCCCCTCCGTCATACTCTCTGACATGCTATTAACATTACACTCCTTAATATCTCGGTAGCACTGTCATTAATTGATAATAAAAATAGGGTGTAATTCTGGCGGTGGTGGTGGTGGTGGTTGTAGTGGTGGTGGTGGTGGTGGTGGTGGTGGTAGCGGCGGCGGTGTCAGATGATAGCCGCCGTGCTGGTGGTGATGTTACTGATTGCAGTGGCAGTGGTGCTGACGGTGGTGGTGGTGATGGTTGGTGCAGGTAGCGGTGTTGTTTATTTGTTTATTTGTTTATTTGTCTGTCTGTTTGTTTGTTTGTTTGTTTGTTGGTTTGTTTGTTGTTGTTGCTGCTGATGTAGTGGTGAAAGTGGTGGTGAATTTTTGTGATAGGGTGGAAATATTTGTGACGTTGTTATGTGGTTGAGGGGGTAGTTGTAGTAGAACGAATGTGTTTGGGGTGTTGTTTTCGGGTGAGGGTAGTCGTAATGGTGTTGATGATGATAGTAATGGTGGTGGTGGTGGTGGTGGTGGTGGTAGTTGTGGTAGCGTTGTTGGCGATGGTGGTTGCATTAGTGATGGTGTGCCAATGATAGTGATTCGAGTTGATGATAATAATGCTTTCAGTACTTGTTCTGTTTAGGACCAGGTCGTCTCTGATCAAGCAGTCTATGATCAAAGACATTCCCTCCAAGACCATCACGTCTCTATCTACATCGGGGTCTTACACTGTATAATGTGTTCTGTCGTCTTTTAAGACAGCAGAGGGCGTGAATTTGAGGGAGATTTGGCCCCGTGTTAAGTGGTGGGTGGCAAAAAAGATTAGGTAGGTTTAGGGTTGTGATGGATGGTATTGGATGGTGTTAGGTGTTGGTGGTGTTGGTGTGGATGATGGTGTTGGATTTAGTGCTGTCTGGTGATGTTAGATGATGTTACACGTTGATTGTGGTGGTGGTGGTGGTGGTGGTGGTGGTGGTGGTGGTGGTGGTGGTGGTGGTGGTGGTGGTGTTGGTTGTTGTGTTGGAGTTTGGGGATTTATGGGTGTTAAGGATGATTTAGCGAAGAAGGGTTAGGAGGCTGCCGAATGGTATTAGATGGTGGTGTTACGTGATGGGGATAGGTGTGGGTTTTGGTACTGGTGGATGTTGGTGGGTGGTTAAGGCTGGTGTTGGTTGTGGTAATATTGCTGCTAGATGGCGCTGTGGCTCGAGTAGAATGTCTTTTTTGTCGCGGAGTTAAAGAATGAAGAAACTGTTATGTGTGTGTGGCGTTGTGTATGTGTATAGGGATATGTATGTGTATAACGTAGTGTATATATATGACACTGTGTGTATATATAACACTGTGTATATATATGATACTGTGTATATATATGACACTGTGTATATATATGACACTGTGTATATATATAACACGGTGTGTATATATAACACTGTGTATATATATGACACTGTGTATATATATATAACAATGTGTATATATATGACAGTGTATATATATGATACTGTGTATATATATAACACTGTGTATATATGACACTGTGTATATATATGACACTGTGTATATATATGACACTGTGTATATATATATATATATATAACACTGTATATATATAACACTGTGTATATATATATATATAACACTGTGTATATATAACACTGTGTATATATATATATATATAACACTGTATATATATATAACACTGTATATATATGTATAACACTGTGTATATGTATGACACTGTATGAGTGCATATAATGGTCGAAGGATATATATGTGTGTGTGTGTGTGTGAGCCCTTGTATGGGTGTGAGTAGTGTTTGTCATGTATGTAGATATTTATGTGTTTATATGTGTTTCTGTCTATGTGTATAGGGATAAAGTGGGTTGAGGGGTTAGTAAAGGAGGACTAAAGACTAAAAAAAAAGGGGTAGACGGCAAAGGTGATTGATGATTGTGATGATGATGATGACGACAACAATGATAATGATCATGTAGGGGGGGGGGGCATTGATGACGATGACAACATCGACGACGACGGCCATAATAAGGAAGATGAGGATGATGATGATGATGATGATGATGATGATGATGATGATGAGGAGGAGGAGGATGAGGAGGAGGAGGAGGAGGAGGAGGACTATAATAATAATGATGATGATGATGATGATGATGATAATGCTAACTGTGATCATAACGATGATGGTGATGATATTAATAAAATTAATAGTGAAGCTAATAGTGACGACGGTGATGATGATGATGATGATGATGATGATGATGATGATGATGGTGTTTGTAATGATGATGATGATAACGCTGACATTGGTGATGATGAGGATGATTATGATGATGGTGATGATGATGATGATAACGGTGATAATGGTGATGATGATGATGATGATGATGACTACGATGATGTTTGTAATGATGATGATGATGAAGATGTTTGTAATGATGATTGCGATGGTGGCGATGCCTATGATGATGTTTGTAATAATGATGACGATCACGATGATGATGATGACGATGATGATGATGATGACGATCACGATGATGATGATGACGATGATGATGATGATGATGATGATGATGACGATGACGACGATGATGATGATGACGATCACGATGATGATGATGACGATGATGATGATGATGACGATCACGATGATGATGATGACGATGACGATGATGATGATGATGATGATGACGATGACGACGATGATGATGATGACGATCACGATGATGATGATGACGATGATGATGATGATGACGATGATGATGATGACGATCACGATGATGACGATGACGATGAGGACGATGACGACGATGATGACGATGACGATCACGATGATGATGATGATGATGACGATCACGATCACGATGACGATGATGACGATGATGATGATGACGACGATGATGACGATGACGATCACGATGATGATGATGATGATGACGATGATGATGATGACGATGACGACGATGATGATGATGATGACGATCACGATCACGATGATGATGACTAGGAGGACGGCGTAACAGTAATGGTGGGCGGAAGTGTCTCTTTAATGAAATACTAAAGTGTTTGCGATGGAGTCTTGTTTGTTTGTTTGTTTCTCTCTCAGCCTTTTCTTTTTGTTTGTTTGTTGTTTATATCAGTAAAGAGAGGGAGGAGGGGGGGGGGGGGGTGAGATGGCGGAGGGGGTTATTTTTTTTAGTTTTGTATTTGCTTATTTTTGTGATTGTTGTTGGTTGTGATGATGTTGTTGTTGTTGTTGTTATTTATATTGATATTATTGTTGTTGGTGTTGTTGTTGTTGTTGTTATTTATATTGATATTATTGTTGTTGTTGTTGTTGTTGTTGTTTATATTGATATTATTGTTGTTGGTGTTGTTGTTGTTGTTGTTTATATTGATATTATTATTGTTGTTGTTGTTGTTGTTGTTGTTGTTGTTGTTGTTGTTGTTGTTGTTGTTGTTGTTGTTGTTGTTGATACTGTTGTAATGTTTGTTGTTGTTGGTGATGATGTTGATGGTGTTTCTATTTCAAAGTAACATTTTAACATCCACGCACTCTTACTACCGTTCCTCCTCCTCCACCTCATTATCATCATCATCATCATCATCGACATCATCATAATCATCATCATCATCACCATCACCATCCCCACCACCACCATCATCATCATCATCATCATCATCACCATCATGGCTAGCATCAATCAACATCATCAACACCGCCGCCACCACTAGCACCAACCACCACCACTACCACCACCACCACCACCACCATCACTACCACTACCACCACCACCACCGCCACCACCACCACCACCAATAACAACAACAACACTATCACCAGCAGCATTGATACAACCTCTACCATCATCACCATCATCATCATCATCACAAGCATCAATCAACATCATCAACACCGCCGCCACACTAGCACCAACCACCACCACCACCACCACCACCACCACCACTACCACCACTACCACCACCACCACCACCACCACCACCACCAATAAGAACACCAACAACACTGTCACCACCACAACCATCAACCTCATCAACATCCTGACCCCCCCCCCTCCACACCACCACCACCAGCGAAATCACCACTACCAACACTGTCAGAACCAACAACACTGGCACCATTACCACCACCACCACCACCACCACCACCACCACCCCCATCGTTCTTATCTGAACAGCTCTATCATCAAGTCATTATTTCGTTTGAATATCGCCTTCATTGCAACAATAATTGCTACTATTCTATTAATCTCTCTCTATCTTTCCCCTCTCTCTTTCTCTCTCTAGCTCTCTCGCTCTTTCTCCCGCCCCCTCCCCCTCTCTCTCTTGATATATATATATATATATATATATATATATATATATATATATATATATATATATATATATATATATACATGTATATATATATATATATATATATATATATTTATATATATATATACATGTATATATATATATATATATATATATATATATAAACACTCACTAAATACGTATGTGTGCGTGTATATATATATATGTATATATATATATATATATACATTATATACACGCACGCATACGTATTTAGTGAGTGTTTATATATATATAATATATATAAACACGCACTATGTTCGTGTGTGTATATAATGGATATATATATATATATATATAGTGAAAGTGAGAGAGAGAAAAACAGACATACTCATACATACATACATGGTGGCTGCCAACTCGTTTTCGAGTACGGCCACTACTTTATATCCATGTAGGAGAACTCCTACCGATGCGCTGAACGAGTGTGACTTTTTAGTCCAGCCAGCGACTTGAAAACTCTGGTACAAACACTACACTTGTGACAGTTATTGACACATAGTGCTGGACCCATGGTACCATGTGACGACAAGTGCAGAGAGATCTCCAGATATAAAGCAATGCCTGTGCCGTGAAGCTTTTATAGTGAGCAAAGGCACTGCACAAAGCAGTCCCACTCTCTTAACCAATATGATATTTACCAAAAAGAAAAACAAGTCAACATCATTGGATACCATCAGGGTTGCAGGTGTTATATCAGAGTTTTCCTTCTCCTAGAATTCTGCCTTGACAAAGGCTAAGGGTTCATCTCTCCCGGTGATTTTGGATGGTCATTGAATCTTAAGAGCTCCTTTTCCCTTTGACAGGCTTTGTTTTTAGTCCTGCATGATGTCCAAAGTCACCATCCTCACGAAGAAACATTGGTGGGGTTGCCAGTTTAGTTGCCAACGACCCGACCATGAGACATGTTGTACTGGGATACATGTTACCAGTAGCACCAACTGGTGACCTGACATATATACATACACATATATAAATACATGCATGCATACATACATACATACATGCATGCATAACTATATACCTATACATGCATACATAAGTACATCAATATACATGTATATATATATACACAAGCATACATATATGTTACAAGCCGTCTCTTCATAGTAAAAGTGTTAGTCCAGTATAATATGGAATGGTGGGTCTTGCGAAGTATTAGAAATAAGAATGTTACTTAAATATTTGCTTCATGAATGTTGAGGGTGTTGATAAAAATTTCATAGTTTTATAAAAGTGTTTTAATGCTGTGAGTGTTCTATTGTAATGTTTGGAAATTGATTAAAAAAAAGAGCTGTTCTGTGTGAAGCATTTTGTACGAACTTGTAACTTTGGGAAGGGAGATAATAAAACGGCTTCCTATTTCTATCGGATACTTCATTTTGTTGTTGCTGCTGTTTCTGCCACGATATCGGTTCAGTTTCTGAAAATCTATAACTGTTTCTACATTTTGTACAAGGCCAGCAATTATCCCAGTGTATAACTGGTGTTTTATTTTATCGACCTCGTAAGGATGAAAGGCAAAGTTAACCTCGGCGGGATTTGAACTCAGACCATAAAGGGCCGTAACCGATACTGCCGCATTTTAGCAGTAACCATCCCGTCATTTTGTATATCTACTTATATATATAACCAGCAATTTCTCTGTCTGTCTGTCCGACAGTGGAAACACGTGCGTAGAGAGAGAGTGAGAGTGAAAGAAAGAGACAGACTACGAGAGGGGGATAGCGGAGGGAGAGAGGGAGAGAGAGAGAGAGTGAATAGAGAGAGTGAATAGACGCGAAAACACGTGCTACAGAAACATTACCTTCCCCTCTCCACTAACTTTGGTCACTGAGGCCGAGGGAATCGCGCTGAGTGCGTCATAATGACGTAATGCAGACAGCCAGTCATACAGACAGATATTATAAGGGCGCAACGTTATATCTATGTATCTATCTAAAAAGAAAGACTAAGAATTATATAGAGAGAACGCTAAATCGCCTAATGCGGTCCCTAGGGCATTGAAAATTTGAAATAATTTTTGCTCAAAACACTCACAGGACCATAAGTATTACATGTCTAAAGTTTGAAAACAATCGGTTGGATGGTTCTCAAGTTTTAGTGAGCTGACAGACAGACAGACATTCTCTGTTTTAGATATATAGACTAGCAGAAAACCGCCCCGCGGTTGGTTTACTGCTCGTCAGGAATAATATTGTCTAATGTGTCTGTCCTTTTTATTGAACGATGGTGTGGTGGTGAGCTTTAAGGGTAAATTTGGCTGCTATATATCGCAAGTCGAGTGACATCGTAATAGCCAATAAGCACGTGTAGTAATAATTGTTGTTATTGGTATTGTTATTGGTATTGTTATCAGGTCAGCCCTGATCCAGCAGATATATAACCGAATGGCATTCCAGCTATGGCCATCTCGTCTACTTCCGAAGCCAAACAATACAATCCTACGTGTTATTTACTAATACGGGTAGTGTATGATATGAGGGAGATTGGGCTGCTATTTCTAACAGATTGACACTCATATTGTTATCAGTTGAGTATTAATTGTTGTTGTTATTATTGTTAGGGTGGTGGATTGGCAGTATCGGTAGAGGGTCAGACGCCATGCTTTGCAGCATAGACTTACGGCCCTTTATGATCTTAGTTCAAATCCCGCCGAGGTTAACTTTGCCTTTCATCATTATAGGGTCGATATAATAAAGTACCAGTCACGCACTGGGGTCGACTTAATCGACTTTCCCCTCCTACAAAATTACTGGCCTTGTGCCTATATAAGAAACCATTATTGTTGTTGTTTAACTTCCCATCATGGCGGTACTCGTTGTCATGGATATAATTGAAGATAGATGCCGTTGACAATATTCGAACCGACGTTCTCTCGACTGTCCTGTAACACTGTCCAGGGTATCACGTGGCCGTCTGGGGGAAGTAGAGTGAATTTGTCTTAATTAATTAGGGACTAGTGTTTGTGTTCTATTTAATGAGGAGACATCCTGTGGTGTTGATGTGATGCCGTGTCAGCCATTGTGCCTCCGGGAGGCGGCGTATGTGAGGAGGGGTAATAGGAGCTGAGAAGAGAAAACTTAAAGAGAAAGAGACAGAACGACAAAACGACATATGTAAATGTACAAAGCTATATATATATATATATATATATATATATATATATATATATATATATATATATATATATACACATATATGTGTGTATATACATACATATATATATATATATATATATGTATGTGTATATATATATATGTATATATATATATATATGTGTGTGTGTGTGTGTGTATATATGTATATATATATATATATATACATTATATATATATATATATTTATATATATATATATATATATATATATATATATATATATATATATACATATATGTGTGTGTGTGTGTGTGTGTGTGTGTGTGTGTGTGTGTGTATAGTAAGGGTTGATGAAAGGAAAAGCAAGCAACATAAGTGGTGAGATTTGTATCTGTAGATTGTGATGATGGTGGTACTGGTACTGGTGCTGGTACTGGTGCTGGTGATGGTGATACTGGTGTTGGTGACGCTGGTGGTTTAAATGTTATTCGAAGCCATTGAAAACTACCCTGGGGCAGTGATGTAATAAGATTTGGTCAGTTTCTAATCTACCAGCCCCACGCCTGCTTGATTCCAATTCTACAACCTACCTAACATTAATGACACACCCAAAGAATCCACGGGTAACTTTGACTCAATAACAGACTCTTTAGAAATATATTCATATATCATTCTTTAAAGACTCTAATAATTTCTTCTTTCCTTCCTTCTTTCTTTTTGTCCTTTCTTTCCTTTTTTTTTTTTGTCTTTCTTTCTTCTTTATTTCGGTCTTTCGTTTTTCATTTTTACTATTTTCTTTTTTTCTCCATATAAAAGAAAAAAACACACACACAAACCATAACGTATACAATACCATGTACACACGCACACGTGGTGGCTGCTAACTCGTTTTCGAGTACGGCCACTACTTTATATCCATGTAGGAGAACCCCCACCGATGCGCTGAACGAGTGTGACTTTTTAGTCCAGCCAGCGACTTGAAAACTCTGGTACAAACACTACACTTGTGACAATTACTGACACATAGTGCTGGGCCCATGGTACCATGTGACGACAAGTGCAGAGAGAGCTCCAGATATAAAGCAATGTGCCGTGAAGCTTTTATAGTGAGCAAAGGCACTGCACAAAGCCAGTCCCACTCTCTTAACTAAGATGATATTTACCAAAAAGAAGAACAAGTTAACATCATTGGATACCATGAGGGTTGCAGGTGTTATATCAGAGTTTTCCTGTCAAAGGGCAAAGGAGCTCTTAAGAGTCAATGGCCATCCAAAATCACCGGGAGAGATGACTCCTGAGCCTTTGTCAAGGCAGAATTCGAGGACACACTCACACAGATACGTACATACATACATATCTCTCTCTCTTTCTATATATATATATATATATAGTATCTCTATGACAATATTGATATATATATATATATGGAAAAGCTTCAGGACCCCGACGGCAGAGCTCAAGCCGTTTCGACGGCTATTTCTGGACGTCGAAACAGCTTGAGCTCTGAACGTTTTCCTATTACCCACTCTGGTACATCTTGGTCCACCTGGTTCCTTACCACACTTCCTTCGTTATATATATATATATATATATGTGTCCCCTAAACATGTATACGCACTTAGATTAGAATGCTATTGAAGTGTATATATACTTTAGGGGACACCCTATATATATATTCAATTATATTCAATTATATTACACGGCTCAGAAAAACTTCTTTCTTTGAGCTATTTAATTGTAAGAGACTATTTTGAGTTTCTAACTCAATATATACCTCTGATATATATATATATATATATATATATATATATATATATGTGTGTGTGTGTGTGTATAGGTATATATAGACATACGGACACATATATACAGATATATTTTATACATTTTACAGAGAAAAATAATAATCATAATAAATTGTATGACAGCCTTGATTATTAAGATCACCTCAAATGTTAAACGCCACCATGAATGCTACATCATTTGTACAATGTAGAAAATATACTATCAACATGTAAGCATGAAGTTTAACCCTTTCGATACTAAACCACCTGAAACCGCCCTTGGTTCTACGATAGAAAGCTATTTATTTCAAAGTGTTATATTTATCTAAAAACTCTCCCATAAGAATTTTATGTTAGCATCTTTCTTAAGTTTAGTTTCAAACATCAGCGTAAAAATGAGTGAGTTAAATTGAGTTATTAAATTCCTACTAATCATTAAAAACCAATACGCCTTCTTTCAGTAGAAATAAGGTAACGAAAGT
>CAXHJY010000982.1:7500-10000 GCA_964016885.1 Eledone cirrhosa
ACGGTGAAGTAAACAACAATACATCTAGCAATCATAACAATAATAATATTAATGCTAAGGATAGAAACAACAACAACCACCATGATAACAATAATAGCAACACACACAACTATGACGATAGAAATAACGACAACCCCTTAGAGAAACTATTTTTCAACCCAGCTGACAAAACATATAAGATGGGTAATATCTATCCTACGAGGTTACCCTTTAATAAAAGAGTTTGCATACCACAACAAATAGATGACGAGACGGAGGCACAGTTCACCATAGCTAGAAATAAGATTAGACAAGTAGTAGACAGGTACACTATGAGACAGAGCAGACCAGAGGCCCAACAACTTGGGATAAAA
Source organism: Eledone cirrhosa (assembly GCA_964016885.1). Lineage (NCBI taxonomy): Eukaryota > Metazoa > Mollusca > Cephalopoda > Octopoda > Eledonidae > Eledone > Eledone cirrhosa. The sequence continues at coordinate 7,854 of CAXHJY010000982.1, forward strand.
CCTGTAGAAGGCTTGGTTAGCCTCAAGCAGCGCACAAGGGATGGTGAGGTAGTGTGTCTACCCACAGATAAGTCTGGTAGGATGTCAATAGATAGCATGCCGAACTACATCGAGGCAATGCAACCCCACATCACCAACACGAGCGAAGTTGCACAACTAACACACGATGGGAGAGAAAAAATCCTCAACGCTCACATGATGATGTGGACTGACATCCTAAAGCCAAGCAGACGCACTGCCAACAACTTCCAGGCGTCTAACAATGGCATACCACCCTTGTATGGGCTCCGCAAAGACCACAAGACAGTCGACGACCCGACAATAGGACCACCAACAAGACCTGTATGCGGAGCTAATATAGCTAGCAACTACAGGATCTCCTACTTCCTCTCAATGGTTATACGCCCCATAATCAAGATGTCCCCAGATGTATGTGAAAGTACAGAGGACCTCCTCAGCAGAATCAGTGAGTGCAACAAAAACAGGAGCCTATCCAACTGCATAATAGGCAGCATGGATGTGGTGTCACTGTACCCATCCATTAACATTGATTTTGCTGTGAAAAGATGTGTGGAGATGATCATTGAGAGTGAGGTGGAGTTCTGCGACGTCGACACAGACGAACTGGGCCTCCTACTTAGACTTACCTACGACACTGACTACCTAGACAGCCATGACCTTAGATGTTTCTGCCCTAGTAGACCTATAAGAGGTAGACCCCCCACCATAACCTCAATGGCTAAAAAGACTCCCATAGGAAGGTGGATTGGGTGGACCAAAGCTATACGGACCCCCCAAAACACTGATCAGGTAAGAAAAATGGTCGCACATGCAATAGGGGCTAGTATCAAAACTACCCTAAAGGGCCACATATTTAAGTTCAATGAGAAAATCTACACCCAAAATGAGGGAGCAGCCATCGGCGTCAGCATAGCTGGCGATGTTGCCAACCTTTTCATGGTATGGTGGGAAAGGAGACTTAAAGATCTCCTTAATGAAAGCTCCATAGACCTCATCATGTACTCTCGTTATGTAGACGATATCAATATAGTTATAAGAACACCCCCACTAGAGAGCACTAACAAGTTTGATTTAGAACGTAGCACGATGGAAAGCATCCAGCAGATAGCTAATTCCATACACCAGAGTATAACTGTAACTATAGACTTCCCTTCCAAACACCCTAACAATAGACTACCTGTATTAGACACAGAACTCTGGATCAACACTATAGACGAGAGAGCCCAAATTCTCCACTCACACTATGCTAAACCCATGGCCTCCAAATACCTGATACTCAAAAACTCAGCAATGTCCAGTAGTGCTAAGTTTAATATTCTGATCGCAGATTTGGTACGAGTGATGAAGAATGTGTCCAGCATGTGCGACCCAACAGAAATGGAAGGACACATCCAACACTTCATCAACCGCATGCAGTTCTCTGGCTACAACCAAAGAGACAGAGTCAGAGTATACGAAGGAGCCATGGAAAAGTATAAGACCCTCATAGAACTGGACATGAAAGGAATTTGCCTACTATACAGGAGCAAATCATGGAATAGCTTAGATAGGGCTAGACATAAGATAGGGAAGGCCACATCATGGTACGACAACCAGAGATATCAGAGTGTCATGTTTGTGGACGCCACCCCTGGAGGGAAATTAGCTAACCAGTGTAGAAAGGCCCTGAGAAAGACCCACTTAAAAATAAAGGTGGTAGAAAAGCCAGGAACCACCATAAAATCCCTGATCAGCAAAACCTACCCTTTTAAGAAAACCCACTGTACCAATAGGAAATGTATCATATGTAAGGTGAACCCCCGGATAAACTGTAAAACTAGAAACGTAGTCTATAGCATAAGATGTACAGAGGGTACTTGCAGAAACACGACAACAACATACATAGGTGAGACAGCTCGTAGCATAGGTGAAAGGATAGACCAACACTGGGGGGAACTAAAAGGACGAAAAAACGGGTCAGTACTATACGAACATGCTAGACAACATCATGACGGTAACATAGACAACATAGAAATTAGAATAATATCTAAACATAGGAATGACCCAGCAGATAGGCAAATCAGAGAGGCCAGTGAAATAGAAATTAGAAGACCAAAGCTAAACAGAAAGAATGAGTGGAACAACAA
>CAXHJY010000982.1:20000-22500 GCA_964016885.1 Eledone cirrhosa
AATGATGTTGGAAATATTGGAGGATGTAGAATACGAAAATTTAATGGTGTGTTTGTTAAATATTTTACTATAGATATGTGAGGGAGGGAAGCATTTATTTAAGGCACTAAAAAATAATTTAGGAATATTGTTATTAATAGAGATGGAGAAAGGAGCATTATACCAGATTATGTTTTTGTATCTAGGTCTTTTATTAAAATTATTGGAATGGTTATGATTAAATATTCTACTGTAAGTTTTCCTAGAATTTGTTTCTTTATTATATTTGATTTTATCTGGATAGCCAGCTTTAGAAAGTGCATTATTATAGTAATTGGCGTTAGCATCAAAGATGTTTTTATTAGAAGATATGTTAGATATTCTATTTCCAATATTATTAACTATAGCATTCTTGATATTGGTAGGATGGTTAGATTTAAAGTTAACATAATTAAGATTCTCATTGTTTTTATGGTAAGGGTAATATAGGCCAGTGTCAAGATTAAGAGATACATCCAAGAAATTAGCTAGTTTGGTACTATTATCAAATTCAATTTTTAGGTTATGTTGGTTAAAGAGATTACGTATATTGTTCTTAATAATATTAAGTTTAACTATATTGCAATTTAGGATAGTAAAGAGTCCATCGTCACGATAAATTCCACCGCGAAGTTGAGGAATTTTCCGACTCAAAGAGTTCAAAATGAAGATACCAATTAAATCAGTCAATTGGGATGAATCGGATGCTCCCATTGTGATGTCGAAGTTGTTAGAGGTATCGGCTCTGGTCCAATATTCGTTGTTGAACTCTAGGATGGTTTTACGTGCGGTGAGGATGATGTGAAGTTCATCTGTGGTGATGTCAGAATATTTAAGTGCGAAAGATAGAGCATTATTGAGAAGTGAAGGCGAAATGGAGGAATAGTAGCTGGCAATATCGAATTGAATAAATTTTAGTTTGTTTTTATTATCCAATTTGTTGAACCAGCCAATCACTTCAGAAGTACCAAACCATAAATTTAGGTTTAAAGAAGAGCAATTAGAACTAACCTGTGGGATAATCCTATCCAAGATGGCTTTACTAACAACCCCCAGATCAGATTTAGAGGGGGCGATTAATCTAACAGGTAGTTCAGTGCGAAAATTGTTTTTGTGATCCTTGAGATTTATCCTCGGAGTTCTTGGGAGGAATGGTTCGGTCTTTTTTTCAATGCCAAGTTTTGACATAATCTCATAGGCTTCAAGGTTTATGCATTCTAAATTTTCATGGTTGGTTTTACGATACTTTTTCCTAAGTTCCTTTAGGATAAGGTTGTTATAATTATCCTTGGAAATACCATATAGGTTATTGGTTTTGTCAGAGTGGACTAAAACATTTTTTGAGGAATTTAGGTTAGAGATTGTGTTCTTGAGATTTACAAGGTGCTCTTGTCCTTTGTAAGGGTATCTCTTGAATTTAAGATTTTTTATAATTTTAGTTAATTCTTCCTCGAATTGTGCTAGATTTTTGTTGGAAGGAGGATTTCGTCTGGAATTAAAAAGATGATCGAATATTGAATTAAAAAGATGATCGAATATTGAATTAAAAAGATGATCCAATATTGAATCTCATAATAACAATAATAGTACTCCTGACGTCATTGTAAACCCTAGGCTAACTTCTGTAAACCCAAATGCAACGTCAAACACAACTTCGCTAAATGTTCATAATCCAACTCTAAATCAAGAAACTATTATTCCTATTATTCCTATCGCAAACAACTTCTCCAATCCAATTCCTTCTATAGATAACACTAGATCACTCATTAATAATCTCTCTAATTGCAACTGCCGCATTAAAAATAAATGTCCTCTCAACAACCATTGCCTCGATAAAAACTTAATTTATGAATGTAAAATTATAACTAGCACCAACTCCTTCACCTATTTTGGCTCCACTTCCACCTCTTTTAAAGCTCGTCTCTATAATCATCATTCATCTTTCAAATACAAACTTAAAAGAACTAACACTGCTCTCTCAGAACTCATATGGTCCTTAAAAGACAAAAACATTAAATATAACATCTTTTGGAAAAAGATTTCTTCTGCATCCTCGTACTTGAACAGTTCTCTATCTAAAATCTGTAATCTCTGCCTAAATGAAAAATTTACCATTATCTCTAACCTAGAATCCATAATAAATAGACGCTCGGATTTGTTTTCCATCTGCCTTCATAAATTCCATAGAACTTTTCACAAAGTATACAGTTAATATTCAATTCTTTATCAATTTAGAATCTTTTCTCAAAGGCACATATACATACACCTCTTTAAAATATACCCATCTACCTTACTTTAAAGGGCATTATACACTCTATAGTACTCGTTTATTCATTTACCTCATCCTATCTTCTCGTAAAACAATAACATTTGTTTTTGACATTTTGAATATTCATCCGCAATCATTATTATTTTTTTTTTTTTTTTTTTTTTTTTTTTCCCTCTATCATAAATCTTTTTAATCTCAATTTCATCCTTAATT
>CAXHJY010000982.1:37500-40291 GCA_964016885.1 Eledone cirrhosa
TCTTGCTGCAGATGTGTGAGGAGCTGGATCTGTGTGTTACCAACATCATGTTCCAACAAAAGAACAAATTCAAGACCACATGGATGCATCCTGCATCTAAGGAATGGCATCTTTTGGACTACGTCCTAGTCAGGATGCGTGACAGACAGGATGTGCAGTGTGTTCGTGTTCTTCGTGGAGCTGAGTGCTGGACGGACCACCGCCTGGTACGCGCAAAAGTGAATCTAATCACCAAACGTAAAATCCGGGCTCCTGGTGTTACCCTGCCCAAAAGATTGAATGCTGCTCGTCTTAAGGATAAGAATGTGAAGAAGACATTGGAAGAAGAGATGCAGGCTGCAGATCTTGGTGAGGATTGGCCGACCCTTAAAAAGTCGGTTTATGATGTAGGCAGACGTGTTCTGGGATTGGTGCAGAGAAAACATCAGGACTGGTTTAATGAGAATGATGTGCATATAGAGGACTTGTTGGCTGATAAGAGGCGTGCTCTGTCACGCTACTTGACGGCAAAACCACAGGAGAGGAATACGTTGCATGAGGAGCTCAGGGATGTAAAATCACGTGTTAGGCGGAGTCTTTCTCAGATGAAGGATCAGTGGTGGAGTGAGAAGGCTGGTGAGATACAAACTGCGTCTGATTGCAATAACACAAAGCTGTTGTACAGTCTCTTGCGTGAGGTTTATGGACCGTCTTCTTCTCTGGTGACACCGATTCGCAGCAAGGATGGCAAAGAACTTCTTCGTGACTCACAGGGAATTCTACGAAGGTGGCGAGAGCACTTTGATGATCTTTTGAATCAGCCGTCTGTCGTCAGTGAAGATTTCCTCAATCTCATTCCGGAAAGTCCTGTGAAAGTAGCTCTCGCAGAACCTCCGACACTTGTGGAGGTTGCAGTGGCTATTTCGAAGCTGAACAGTGGAAGATCTCCAGGTATGGATGGCATACATGCTGAGCTCCTACAATATGGTGGTGAGAGACTCCTGCAACATCTTCACTCTCTGTTTGGAGGGATATGGGCTAATGAATCCGTGCCTGAGGACTGGAGAGATGCAGTAATGGTGGTCTTGTACAAGGGAAAGGGTAACAGGAATGATTGTGGAAACTACAGAGGTATATCATTGCTTTCTGTCGTGGGGAAAGTTTTATGTAGGGTGCTTCTGGACCGTCTGCTGACACACATTGCAGATTGTGTCCTTACTGAAAGTCAATCTGGTTTTCGTGCTGGACGCGGCACTACTGATATGATCTTCTCAGCTAGACAGCTCCAGGAGAAGTGCATTGAACAGGGCTTGGATCTGTATCAGGTTTTTGTCGATCTGACAAAGGCTTTCGATACTGTTAACAGAGATGCATTATGGAAGGTTCTCCAGAAACTTGGTTGCCCTGATAAGTTCCTTGCTTTAGTTAGGTCTTTCCATGACGACATGAGGGCTTGGGTTAATGTCGGAGGTAACATGTCGGAGCCTATCTCAGTAAAAAATGGAGTGAAACAGGGGGATATTCCAGCACAGACCCTGTTTGCCATATACTTTGCAATGGTTTTCTGTATTGCATTCAGGAATTGCGAGCATGGTGTTTACATCCGATATCGAACCTCAGGCAGCATATTTAACATCAGGCGCTTTGCTGCGAAGACAAAAGTATTTACATCAGTCATAAGAGACCTCTTGTATGCAGATGATTGCGATCTTGTAGGGCACACAGAGAGTGATATGCAGCACATTTTGAATGTATTTTCTGACGCTTGCACTGCCCTGGGTTTGACTGTCAGTCTCAAGAAAACCGTCGTCATGTACCAACCTGCCCCTGGTAAGCAGTACACTGAACCAAACATCTATGTGTATGGCAAACGACTTGGAGTGGTTGATCAGTTTGTCTACCTGGGAAGCACTGTCAATAGATACGGCAACCTTGACAGTGAAATCTCACTTAGGATTAGGAAAGCAAGTGATGCTTTCGGAAAGCTAGAAAGGCGACTCTGGGGTCGGCGAGACATATGCAGGAGGACAAAGGTAAAGGTGTACAGGGCATGTGTACTCTCTTGTCTTCTTTATGCCTGCGAGACCTGGGTCACATATCGACGCCACCTTAAGCAATTGGAGCGTTTCCATCAGATGTGTCTCAGGCGGATCCATGGCGTTCACTGGAGGGACCACATCAGTGATGTCGAGATTTTGGAAAGCTCTATGTGTGACAGTATAGAAGCTCTTGTGCTTAAGCAGCGACTCCGTTGGAGTGGTCACCTTGCCAGGATGAAGGATTCTAGAATACCAAAACAACTCTTCTATGGAGAGTTGGTTAAAGGAAAACGACCGCCACATAAACCAAAAAAGAGGTATAAGGATTCCTTGAAAGCCTCTCTGAAAGACGCTAACATCTCTGCTGATACATGGGAAAATATTGCTGCTGATCGTAATAAATGGAGAAAGACTGTATATGAGGGAAAAGTTGCCTTTGAGGCATCTCGAATCGCACACGAGAAAGTAAAGCGGGACGTGAGGAAGGGCATTGCTGTTGCACTTCCAGACGGCGAGGGTCCTCCTATGGTTCTGACATGCAGCGTCTGTGCGAGACTCTGCCTAAGCAAAGCTGGACTCGAAAGTCATCTTCGCAGTCATAAAGTAAGACCAGTGGTTGACCACCAGGCTGCTGTTGGAGATGCTACTCATCATGCTTGCCAAACATGTGGTAGAGAATGTAAATCAGCAGGAGGACTCAAGCGACATGCAAAAGTACACGAACTCCAACCACAGCCGACTATTCCCAGTAAATGTTTTGGTTGCCGACTCTG
>CAXHJY010000983.1:10000-25000 GCA_964016885.1 Eledone cirrhosa
ACACCTACTTACCGTCTGCATATCCAGGCAGGTATAGCCCCACAAGAGATACGACGGAGTGCAGCATGCAAGAAAGAACGTCAAAATCAGTCTACAGATCGAAAACATCCTATGTTTCGACATGTTCCAGCCAAAAGCCGCCTTAAATCCAGGAAAAATGTTCCAAAGAGCGTCACGCCCCTTACAACATAAAGCATAATTTGTGAAATAGTTCTCGCTTGGACGAAAAACTTAACAACCTCCACTCTGTAACAAAAAATGGAGCTAAAGGCCTGCGAGGCACTTTTCACCGGTGCTGATACAAACGATGCACTGTGAAAATTCCTCAACAGACTAAGATCTGGTGTTTGACGTGTAAAAGCAAATGTTGCAAAATTGGGATATTTAAAGGATGAGGTAGTTATGTGTGACTGCAGCTTTGCACCACTGACTACGCAGCACCTCCTGATATCCCCCCTGCTGGAACACCCCTGCACAACATTGGACTTGGCAGAGTTTAATGAGAAAAGACAGCAATGTGTTCAACTGTGGCGGAACCACATCTAGCAAAGCTGTGTAACTGACACTCTTGAGGACAGGATACTAATAACACTATATATAATGTAGTAATGTACATTACGGTGACCATTAACAAAAGTAGTATAAGGAAGGAGATCATATTGAAATCATAATAGTTATTGCAATGCTACCATAGTATAACTAAAGAATATAATTAGTGATTAAATGTTTTGAAGGGTTTTAATAATGTATTAATTGTTTCTACTTTAGGCACAAGGCCAGCAATTTACCAGTGCATTACTGGTACTTTATTTTATCGACCCAGTAAGGATGAAGGGCAAATTCAACCTTATTCAATGTTCATATATTGATATACGGGAAATATATTCCCTGTAAAATATATTTGGTTACTGCATTAACGGGACAATAATAACATCAATGTGATAATGTAGTGTTATAGATATTTATATTAAGTTTAGAATAGGTTAAAAGAAAGAGTTTTTGACGGTATATTGACGGAATCTTTAGACCGTCAGATAGAATACTTGAGGTATCAATTTCGGGCCTCACCGTTTTGTAAGTTCAAACATAGAGGCGGTCTCATTTAGCTTTCATCCTTTCGGAGTCGATAAAATGTATCAGTCCGATACTTGGGTCGATATTTCGTTTATATCTCTTTTTCACTTCCTCTCTTTTATTGTCATACTTGTTGCACTTATTCTTTGACTGACATCACCCGTGATCAGACATGGTACAGGGAAGGGCTACCGAAAGGACTATAGTGCCCAAGACACGCCGTATATAACAACTACGTCTTAACGACTCCATTCTAGCTGATGTTCTAACAACGCTACTAATTCCACGCCCCTAATAGTGAATCATGTGATATAATAAATGTATCAATATTGAAATAGTGTCGATTGATTAATGATATAATTCTGTTACGTACCCTGTCTCTGCTACCGCCATTTTTCTGAAAACAAAAGAGCTGAGAAACACATGATATAATATATTTTGTGACGTACCTTCTCTCTGCTTTCACCTTTGTTATACTGAAAACAAAAGAGTTGAGAAAATTATTTCAAGGATTTATTATAGCAAACACTATGTACATTTCAGTGTCGAGGTTCCGTAAGATCCATTTGACATCATCAGGAGTTTATTGCACAATAGTCATATAATAAAGGAATAATGATAAATAGTATGTCAGGTCACTCTTGATTGCTACTGGTAACATGTAAACCAGTACAACCCGTCGCATGGTCGGGTCGGCGGCGACTAAACCCGCAACCCCACCAAGTTCAATTGGTGAGGAGGGTGATTTTGGATACCCTGCAGGACAAAATAAAAAACCTGACAAAGCGCGGAAGAACTGATAAGAGTCAACGGCCATCCAAAAATGTGTAAATATGTATATACACATGTACATATGTATTTGTATATATATACGTGTGTATATGCCTGGGGTGTCAGGAAGGGGCATGTACCTCTGTAGGGGAGGGGTCTCTCCATGCCCTTTTCAGGACAGCTCGTCCTCCATTGGGTTCCACCTGGCACTCAGCTCTCACCTGTGGCCCCAAGAAGCTGTAGCATGCGACAGCGGCCACACCCTGGTAAACCGCCTCGACTGGCTGGCTGAACCAGGTTGAGGGTAGCCGGAAGGGTTTGAAAGCCACCCAGCCTCCCCGGTGATTTAGATAGGGGATGCCTGCTCCTGCATGCGAAGACTGGACACGGCGTAGTGAGTGGAGGAGGACATCATCCCAACGGTCACAAAGGCGACGACAGCAGCGGTGTGGAGCGCTATGGCACGGCAAGGCACTACAGACGTCGTGGCCATCCACTACAGCCAAAGGAAGTTCCTGGTCGTGACGGTCCTCCGTACCACCGGATTCTGGCTTATGCGGCCGAGTTAGTGAGACCGTCACTGTGTACTGGCCCTCCCCCACTATAAACCTTTACCGCACAGGATTCCTCTTTAGCGTGTGCCCACGTCAGACGGGAACTAAATTAAAAAAGGTGTCATCATCGTTCACGATGGAGAATCAGAGAGAATGATAAACACAATGCAAGAGGCTAAAGAAACAGAGAAAAATGTTCATCACTCGAAAACGGTCAGAGCCAGTAGTTGTCAGTTTGACTAACCACTTTCATTTATTATGTAACTTTTATGCAATAAACACCTGATGATCTCACCATGATTTTACGGTACTTGGTCATTGAAATAGTGTTTGCTATAAAATATCTTTGAAGGAATTTCCTCCGTCTAGTCTCCTGTCATTTTACTATATATATATATAGAGAGAGAGAGAGATGTATGTGTGTTTGCGCGTGTGTGTGTGCGTGTGTATGTGTGAAAATAATATAATATATATATATATATGTATATATAAATCAGGAAAGTTTTTACAACATAGAAATTACCGCGTACTCGCAGTATCACTATGGAAACGCCTTGTTGAGTCAAACTTAGCCAAGCGTTGATATCATCCATAACTCGGAGTACCATAACTGGACTACACTTAAGTGCACTATCTATAACAATAATCTGTTACCCCGTATATATATATATATATATTTATTATATATATAGTACTCGTAGTATCGTGTGTAGCACGTGTTCTAAAATTTATTTAGGAGCACATGCAAATGCGCTAGCATGTATACTCACTCACACGTAGATTTATACATATATATATATATATATATATATATAGAAGGATTTAAATGGATACAGTTTAGTTAAAAGGAATTTATTGACACGTGTTTCAATAACAGTTACATAACCTGAAAACAGCTGCTATCTACAAAGTATTAGTTATGCAGACATTCAATATTTCAATGTTATTATCAACTGTCATTTCATTACAACACTACGGAAAATACGGTATATATATATATATATACATCTTTTGCTCTAGGGTTCTTATATATTTGATATATATTTATCCTTATCGAGCCCTCTGGATTTTAGTCTTCACATTTATTATTATTACTATATATATAAATGGAAAAAATGAAACGAAATTTCATTTCTCACTCTTAGTACGGCTGTTACTTAAATATAAATATGTATACGTACATACATATATGTATACATTAGGTGCGCCCTGCCGATTAACTCACTCTATATGCAAATTAGGCTGCCAAGCCGTTAATATGCATAAGGAAAGTATATACTTTCAGATGTTCAATCATCTGGCAGGAAGGTATACGGTGCTAACGATAGCTAATAAGCTTGAAACTGGTACATCGTTCCTTTGTCAGTGTTGAACAAAAGGGCAACGATGGTTGCTAAACACTGTACGGTTTAATTCGGGATGTTTCTTTACAAACAAACCGAGCATTATAATAAATGTTCGGTGAATTCATACGTACATATATATATATATGTGCATGTATGTATGTATATATATATACATACTACTGTACGTATGTATACATATATGTATGTACGTATACATACTTATAACTATATATATATATATATATATATATATATATATATATATATGAGACTCAGTTCTCAGGGAGATTCAATACAACACAATATCATACAATGCTGTCTCTTTGAATTACATGTATTACACATGTCCAAATATCGAATTCACCATCCTGATCCACTCGACACACAATGAACGTATGCATATACACAGATACATACACATACACACACACACACACATATATATATATATATATATATATATATATACATATAGACACATGTATATGTATAGGTATATATGTGTGTTTATGTATATGTGTCAAAATGTTGCAAACACTTTTCAGTTATAATTCTTAATTTTTCAACACTAAAACAGCAACCTAATGTAAGGTTCTTATATAACATTATGTTGAAATATTTCGATATAAATTAATAAAATTTAAGGATGGTGGTTTTATTTCATAGGACCAGAGCCAGTTTTAGCCAGGTTGGTAACTAAAGGTGTAAAAATACAATAAAGCTGACAGTAACTTACGTAGCAAGAAATCAAATATTTTCTTTCGTAGAAACGTTCACATTCAATATCCATCCCCTTGAAGCATAGCCAAAAGCCATCGAAGTATCTGGAATAGGTTTAAAATGACAATCTCCTTAAAATAATTGCATGTTTGCACGTGTGTGTGTTTACAAGTTTCGGCTGTATTGTTCATGGCCGGAATATGAATGAGTGATGCGAGAACTGTGAAATCTTGCCTGTGTTAGTTTCAATTCTACTTCTTAATAATTACTATGTTTCTTACGAGGGATTAAGTTGAAAAATAAACCTCATTAGATCATTTCATGATTGTATCTTGGTCACCCTATAACATTTTAAGCCGACTCTCATATATATATATATATATATATATATATATATATATGTGGTTTCTGAATCTGTTTAGCAAGATTCTTTATCTGAAATCGTGTGTTGAAACCGATATTGTTATACTTTGGGAGGGTCATGTTGCCAATAAGAAACACACGCACCAGTTGCTTTCACTTCAATTTATTATATATTTATAAATTAATAAATTTACAAATTTATAAATTTCTGGTTGGTTGGTTGGTTCCACAACCAGATAGTTGTTTATATATAGTCATAGTTCTTTCGTCACACCCTCTGTGACCTCTTCAGTGACTGGGGATTCATTTCTTTGTTTCTGTGCCTCTCCTTTGTTGTGTCCTACGCCATTTTGTTTATAAATATATAATAAATTGAAGTGAAAGCAACTGGTGCGTGTGTTTCTTATTGTCAACATGACCCTCCCAAAGTATAACAATATATATATGTGTGTATATATATATATATATATATATATATGTGTGTGTGTGTGTCTGTGTGTGTATGTCACTATTAATTTTCTAATGCATTGTATGGCTTTACAAATTAAAATTGTTTTTATATATCTTTGTACAGAAGAATAGAGAAGTTAGAAGGAGATATAGAGATAGAATCAACACCAGTATAAGTCTGGTACATGTTTTCATCGAAAGCATGGAAGATAAAGTTGATCTCCGCGCGATTTGAACTTAGAGAGCAAAAACTTGAAACTAACATTCCCGTGTATTCTAACCAATGCTAGAACATTAAGAGGAACCAGACGTAAAAGAAAGTGGTATATACCTGCAGAAATCGTCCTTTATATCTTCAAACTTTTGAGGACAGTGAGAAGACGCGCTTAACTTACAGCTCAGCAGCATTTGCAATAATTCGTCTGGGTGTATTTTAATATGAGCGAAAATTTAAAAAAAAATGGTAAGATCTCAATGCATTCCAATATAGAAATTTTAGTAAACACGCACTCACACACTTATACACACACATACATACGCAGACACACATACACAGACGAACACAATGCACATATGTATGTGTGTATTGGTTTAAATATATATATATACACACACACATATATATACATATATATATATATATATATATATATATATATATATATATATATATATATATATATATATTCATTTAAATTATTGATTTATTGATATTTTATTTGAGTGACCCGAATCTTCCTGGTCGTTCTTTTTCGGATGTACGGGTGATTTTAGGCATAATCTCTATGTGTTGGTAATTTAACGATGGTTATAGCTCTGATTTATCCAAATTATTGAGCCCTCTGCCACTCATATCGGATATTGTTTATCGTTAATTCGTGAGCTGATTTTCCGATACTCGATTATTCTATTATATATATATATATATATATATACATACATACTTTGATAAATTGATAGGTTTTGGCCAAGTTATGGCGAATGCTACGTCTACATTAATAGCACCACCTGGCGAAGTCTTTCAAATCAGGTTTTGTACAACATGGTCCGCACAAGTAGAGAGTTATTATTTACCGAGATTGGCAGTATCGGTAGAGAGTCGGACGCCATGCTTTGACGCATAGTTACGGCCCTTGCCATTCTGAGTTCAAATCCCGCCGAGGTTAACTTTGCCTTTCATCCTTACGGGGTCGATAAAATAAAGTACCAGTAATGCACTGGGTAATTACTGGCCTTGTGCCAAAAGTAGAAACAATTATTTACCGAGATATATTCTGCTGTAGCAGGTTTATCCGGGATTTCTTAAAGGAAATTGTCCAAAGACCTCTTCAACGTTGTGGTGTCTGTTTCTCTGTTAATGTGTTTTGGTGTAATTTTAAAGAGAGCGGGCCGAAATTAGAAAAAATGGTTGTGCTCTATTGTTGTCATGAGATGCGAGTTTGATTTTTGTTGTGGTCGGATAGAACGAAGCCCAAGCCTTAGGTTTACCTTGAAGGTCATGCCAACATCATTTGGACAATGCTGATGCAATATTTTCCACATCATGCAGATGATGTAGTAGTTAGGGCTACGTTGGAGTGTATAAAGTTTGAGCTTTTCTAGTCGACCCCAAAAGTCAAGCTTGAAATGCCACCTGTCATTTTTGTGATTGATATTGTCTGTGACCAATGTATATATGACAGAGACACCCATTGTGTTGTTATTTCTGTTTACCTTTTACATACACACACATATATATATATTACATACGCACATATATATATATTTCATTCATTTATCGTATAATTTCTAAATGCGAGGTAATCGAAAACACTCGATTCGGTCGCTTATTTAAACAATTTTTTTCATTATAAGGAATTATTTTTATACCCCATGAATTTCGTTATAACGGAATTTTATTGTATGTGTGTGTATATATATATATATATATATATACATATATATATATATACATATATATATATAGGAAAATGTATGACCCCGACGGCAGAGCTCAACCCGTTTCTACGGCTATTTCTGTCTATCAGTAATAGCCCTCGAAACGGCTTGAGCTCTGTTGTCGGGGTCATATATTTTCCTATTTACCACTCTTCTACCCTAAGTATTGAGTACTCTGGTGCGTTATGATCCATCTGGTTCCTTACCACAACTCCTTTCCTTATCCTTTGCGATCTCAGTTCAAATCCCGCCGAGGTTGACTTTGCCTTTCATCCTTACGGGGTCGATAAAATAAAGTACCAGTAATGCACTGGGTAATTGCTGGCCTTGTGCCTAAAGTAGAAATAATTATATATATTCAGGGTGATAAAGCTACGAAGCTCGGCTAAAACCTTCATAGGCCGTCTATGGAGGATTTATGCTAGGGCTGTGAAATCTTACATGCATCAAGTTCAATTCTTCTTATCAAGAACATCATTGATTATTTTAAGGGACTACATTGAAAATTAAACCACATTTAGTAATTCCGTGAGAGTATCTTGGTCAGTCTATAAACTTCTCAGCCTAAGAAAGATTAAGCTGTCCCCCCTGCTACTCGTCCCATTGTAACAATATCTTCTGAAGGAAATAAAAAGAGTTGTTCGGAATAAAAACACAGAATAAAAGAGAACAGGTTTTTATATTGGAGTATTTTAGTGACATTGATTAGATAGAAAACATGGAAAATATACGTACTTCCATGGCACAGAGAAAACCCTGAAATAAAAAAGAGGGCCAATGCGTGAATTGTGGTTAATCAATGAGGTATTGTGTATGTGTATATGTGAGTATGGGTGTAAGTGTGAGCATTTACCAAACAATATATTCATGGATGGATAGACGCTCTCTCTCTCTCTCTCTCTCTCTCTCTCTCTCTCTCTCTCTCTCTCTCTCTCTCTCTCTCTCTCTCTCTCTCTCTCTCTCTCTCTCTCTCTATCTATCTATCTCACATATATATATCTATTTATTAATAAAAGATCGGAGAGCATATGTTATTTAAAACTCTCTTATACATGTTTCACTGGAAATTATGAGTTATGATAGGGTGAGCTCTTCAGACGGCAAATCCTAAAGTAAACATTGAAATTTCCTAAGAGACCTTTAAATTTAGAAAAATGCAATAATTTCTCCGAGAAAGATTTTCTTTTCAGGTTACAGGGTGCCGGCCTAACTGATGGTGTTGCTTCTTCGACGGTCTTAACGGTCAAGTTTTTGAAAAGCACACCATGGAAAGCGTCACGCAAATAGCTACCTCCATTCACCAGAGTAGTAAAGTTACTATAGACTACCCAACTAAACAACCTAACTATAGATTACCCGTACTAGACACAGAACTGTGGTTGGAAACTATAAGTAATAGAACGCAAATGCTCCATTCGCATTCTCCCAAACCCATGACCTTTAAATACCTGTTCCACCGAAAGTCAGGTGTTTCGAATCACATAAAAATGAATATACTGATTGCAGAATTAGTGTGAGTGGTGAGGGACGTGACCCGCATGTGCAAACATAACGAATTAGAGAGACACATCTAACATTTAATCCACCGAATGCATTAATCTGGCTACAATGAAGGAGACAAGATCAGGGTATATAAAGAAGCCAGAACCAAACGGGCAAAGATTGTAGAAAATGATGCAAATGTGACTTGCCCCATATATAGGAACATATTTTGTAACAGAATAGAAATGATTAGGAATAAGGCAAATAAAATCAACTCGTGGTGTTATAGCAATAAATACCAGAGCATGATGCGAACTTGCCTACAGATTTAGAAAGGCCCTAGACAAGTTCAAATTACATATAAAGTAAGTTGGAAGACCAGGTATTCCCATAAATCTCTAATTAGTAAAACATACCTTTTTCTAAGATACCCATGTACTAATAGTAAATGCATAGTCTACAAACTAAGCCTACAAACTAACTGCAAAATGAGGAACGTAGTAAATAGCATAAGATGTACCGAGGGACTGTGTGAAATTAAGAATATAACATACATATGTGAAACAGCCTGTAGCATAGGAGAAAGGTGGAATAGTAACATCACAACTAGTTATTAAGGACAAAACGAAGACTTACAGACACAAACAAAAACCAAAATACCATAACAAATCAGACATGTACAGATAGAACAAACATCCAACGACTGGCAATTAAATAGAAACGTAAATAGTAAATAACAACACACAGATACACACGCCCGGATGTGACGCATGCACAAACTATGCACGCAGCACACAACATACAAAATCAAGATGGTGTAGGACGGAATAAATGAGTAACAGAAATAAAAACGTAGTCACTGAGGAGGTCAAAGAATGTGCGATGAAAGAGCTTTGATACACATGCACACGCACACGCACACACACACACACACACACACACAGATATATATAAATACACATAAGTGTAAGTTTAGTAAAATCGAAGGTTTGGCTGTGGCCAAGCTAGCGACCTACAATTAGGAGAACAGCAAAGGCCTCCATAAGGTTGCAGGCCTCAGAGTAATAACATACGTTTGGACAGCTTGACAAATTGAAAATTGTGGTAGGCAAACCTAGCCACACAGTACCAAAAACAGCAAAAAAAACTAATCAGGTTAGACAACTGGCAATATATAAATATACACACACACACACACCCCACTCTCAAGAGCGTGAAATTAATAAACCTTTGTTCGTACTGCCTCTCTGTTTTGTTCCTGTTCAATTTTTTACTATATATATATATATATATATATATATATATATATATATATATATATATTAAAGAGTTAAACAAGATTCAATGAGTACATCAAAGAATGTGTTTTACAGTAGATTGGAAGGACTCTACAGAGAAAAAAATTTTTTGCAGAGTTATTAATATTAAAATTAAAATATTAATAAAATAGATGTTCTTGTGATCAATTAAATGTTATTATACAGATTTCAGAGGTACTTGAATCAGGTTCAACAGTACGTCCTCATCAGATAAAATAAAATGGTACATGACATACCCTGAGATGTTAGATGGTTACGATTTAATCAAGGTAAATCATAACCATCTAACATCTCAGGGTATGTCATGTATCATTTTATTTTATCTGATTAGGACGTACTGTTGAACCTGATTCAAGTACCTCTGAAATATTTATAATAACATTTAATTAATCACAAGAACATCTATTTTATTAATATTTGAATTTTAATATATATATATATATATATGAGGTTATGCAAGAAATGATTAGGATTATCCTGAATGCAGTAATTGTTAATTACTACACTAGATACAATCGACTAGGCTGTGTAACTACTAAAGAAATAATTGTAAACACTTGGAATAAATTACATATTTATGATGTCTACCTGTGTAATTAATCATTCTTTATATATATATATACATATATAGATTTTGAGTATATGTTGGTTGTATACCAACACCTAAGTATGCAGGCTGGAGCACTCGACGAAGTGCGCAGGTTGGTTTGGTTACTCCGGAGTAATGTAAAATAAAGTTAAATAAAAAGTCAAATGATTAAACATATTAAACATTTGACTTTTTATTTAACTTCATTTTATATATATATATATATATATATATATATATATATATATATACATACATGTATGCATGTATATGTATATATTGTGATACTTGGGGAGGTTCATATTGTTAAAATATTGTCAGGAAATAATATTAAAACAGACACGTTGTTTAGTTTGGATTTGGTTTTCGCTTCTGTATCTTGTATTCCTACATAGTTAATTTATCTGGCAATCAATGTATATATATATATATATATATATATATATATATATATATATATATATATATATATATATATATATATATGAGAAAAAAGGAAAAGTATGACTTCTCTAATAATTCAAAACAATTTACTTTTATAATATTTTAATTTAAAAATTTTGTTTTGTAGATCTAGTAAATTCTTCGTTAACATCGGTGGGGAGAATTTTTAAAGATATCTGGTTAGTTTTCCTGCAAAGATTTCTCGCATTCGTCTTTGGCGATTGTCAAACGGATCTCTGGTTGTGTTGTTGATGTGTGACTCTCTCTATATATATGTATATATATATATATATATATATATATATATACACACAAAAGCTTGTATATGTATAATAAAGCCAAAACAATGCAGGTATGGACATAGAATAAAGAATGCAAATGCAAAAGATATTGTTGACAATTAGTCTTTTATCTTAGATTTATTTAAATGTCCTTAATTTTCTGTTCTTCGGAGGGAAGTAAAGCGGTTAAACCAGTGTTCTAAATAGCTTGCCATATATATGTGTGTGTTTGTGTATATAAATCTATATATGTGTGAGTGCATGAACATGTGTATATATATATATATATATATATATATACATTTCACTGGGCCACTTACCAATGGAGAGAATGAAGAGAAACATCGCTGCTTTCATCATGGATGTCTACGCTAATTTCAAAATCAAAATACGTAATAGTCACCTTTGGAAGTTCATCTTAAATACTTTACTCCAATGTGCCAGATGTTTGTCTACGTTAAAACAATATATTTATTTCAGATATATATTGTGATGTTTTAGTGATAGATTTTGACGTTTTAACTGATTTACGTTGCGGTGTTTTCGGATATGCTTCATGAAATATATTTTATAGATACTTCATCGAATTTAAGTATGGAAATGTTTTCGTTAACCTGCTCCTACATATATAGATATGATGGACTCTCACGTCGATTTGACATATGAGGGTTCAACAATCTTTTCAGTTTATTGTTCTATGTTTATACCTCTATTTTCACTTCGATTAGCTGCTAATTTACAAATCAATCTCTATTTGGTGCAAGTGACAGGATATCAAACAGAGCAGACTGGAATTCCTGTTAGATTTCATCCCACAGATGTGGGCTAAACGAGATTTCTCAAAGTTCATTTTACCTTCGTGTATGAATCTTCAATAAAGCTTTACGATTGACATTGTCAATATATTTCATATATATATATATATATACATACATATGAGGACGGCTTGTATATGTGAAGGTATGTATAGTTCCTCTGATAATTTGTAATAGTTTTACATAGATCTGTATGGTATACATACCAACACACATATACATCCCAGAAAGAAACGATCGTAAAATGATGAATTCTTTTAATATAAGGAACTTGTTCTTTGTTTTTACTTCATTGTTTTTATTAATGTATATATATATATATATATATATATATATATATATATGTATATATATATATATATATATATATATATATAAGAGTGTGTAAGAAGAAGGTCTTAGCATGGACGTATAATTGTTTCTACGTTTGGCATAATAATATCGATCGGTTGCAACTACAGGTAGAAGGAGGAACGTGAAATAATGTGTGTTGCTCAAGGACATAACGCATCACCCGGCCTGGGAATCGAACTCACAACCTCAGAATTGCGAATCCAATCTTCTAGCCTCTCAACCACGCGCATTCATACACACACACACACACACACACACATACACACATACATACATACATACATACATACATACATACATACATACATACATACATACATATATATATATTTCTTTAGGTTGTTTTGGAAGCCTCAACAATGCAGATGGGTAAATCTCCGGGTAACAAGATCCGGTGGTGGAGTGAGAGATGTAAGTGAATGTAGGTTGAGATGTGTAGTGTGTAGAATATGAATATATATATATATATATACATGTATATATGAATATATATATATATATATATATATATATATCGTATAATATTAGTCGTGACGACAGAGGTTCCAATATACATCGGTCTTTGCATTTCCATTGGAAAATATCAGTTTCGTGGATTGAGATTTGGGTACATTTTCTGCCTGGCCTACAACACTGATAAGAATTCTCTAGAGCAGGGGTGGGTGGATGTCTATAATCTGGAGAGGACCTGAAAGGTCTTCTCGAACTTTTTATATTAGGTATGACAAACCTTTTAGCAAAACAAATATTTCGGTTTCTGACAAAAGTGAGAACATAAGACTGATTTCAGTTAGAGGAATATATATCTTTATTTACATAAGCGTGAGTGTTATAACAGCAGCTGCAGTGAGAAATATTGAAGACATCTTGACCTGTAATAAAATATATGTATTTCTTTATGTCAATATATATTGTATTTTAGATTCATGTAATTTAAAAGAATAATGTTACTCTATTTGTATGCCCAATATGGGAGCCTGCTGTCCATGTCCAGAAGCTATATCCCACCCTCAATGCTACCTGCCGCCTCATTATAGACTACGTGAAATCTACGCCTACAGACCGTCTCCATATCCTCGCAGGTATAGTCCCACCAGATATACCACGGAGTGCAGCAGGCAAGAAAGAGCATCAACAAAAGACTACAGATCCATGTTTCAGCAAAAGGCCACCTTAAATTCAGGAAAAGTGTACTAAAAAGCATTACGTCCCTTACAAAATCAAGCATAATTAATGAAATAGTAACCCGCTGGAAAATAATTTAGCAACCACCCATAAGTAACAAAATTGGTGCTAAAGGTGAGCGAAGCACTGCCCCCCGGAGCAGATACACACTATGCCTCAACAGACTAAGATCTGGTGCTGGACGCCCAAAAGTCAATGTTGCAAAATTGGGTAATTTAAAGGATGGGACGCTGTGTGTGATTGCGGCATTGAACCACTGACCACGCAGTACATCTTGATATGACCCCTGTTGGAACACCCCTGCACAAAATTGGACTTGGCAGAGTTTAATGAGAAAGAACAGCAATGTGTTCAGCTGTGGCGGAAGCACATTTAGCAAAGCTGTGTAACTAACACTCTTGGATAATAATAATAAGAATCTATATAATATAGAGTGGTCATTAACAAAAGTATTATAAGCTAGGGGATCATATTGATATCATAATAGTTATTGCAATGCTATTATAGTAACTCTAAAGGTTTAATCAATGATTAAATGTTTTGGAGGGTTTTAGTATTTTAATGTTTAATGTTGATATATTGGAAATATATTCCATGTAAAATATGTTTGGTTACTGCAGTAACGGGACAATAATAACATCAATGTGATAATGTAGTATTATAGATATTTATATTAAGTTTAGAATAGGTTAAAAGAAAGAGTTTTTGACGGTATATTGACGGACTCTGTAGAACGTCTGATAGAATGCTTGAAGTATTAAATTAGGCCCACACCGTTTTGTGAGTTCAAATATAGAGGTGGTCTCCTTCAGCTTTCATCCTTTGGAAGTCGATAAAATGTATCAGCCCGATACTTGACTAAATATTTCGTTTCTATCTCTTTTTCACTTCCTCACTTTCATTGTCACAAACGTTGCCCTTATTCTTTGGCAGACATCACCCGTGATTAGACATGGAATAGGGAAGGGCTACCGAAAGGAGTATAGTGCCCAAGTATGTCGCAACGACTCCATTCTAGCTGGTGTCCTAACAATGCTACTAATTCGACGCGGCTTATAGTGAAACATATGATATAATACATGTATCAATATTGAAATAGTTTCGATTGATTAGTGATATAATTGTGTTACGTACCCTTTCTCTGCTACCGCCACTTTCCCCCTAAAAACAAAAGAGTTGAAAAAATGTAAATGTTAATTGTTAAAGCCTCATATATATATATATGTGTATATATATATATATATATTCAATAAGTTATCCTGATCACAGCATCCTAACCATTACGCCACGTGGCTTCACTGAAATCATAAGTGAA
>CAXHJY010000983.1:35000-37500 GCA_964016885.1 Eledone cirrhosa
GTAGTAGAGTGGGTAATAGGAACGAGTAGGACCCCGACGGCTGAGCTCAAGCCGTTTCGACGACTAATTGTGGACTAAAAAAAATTTTTTTTAGTCCAGAATTAGCCGTCGAAACTGCTTGAGCTCAGCCGTCGGGGTCCTACTCGTTCCTATATATATATATATATATATATATATATATATCCAGGGAGTGTAACTTGGAGTTACTGTAGGTTCACCCGGCTGGGCACTCGATGTTTAGGTTCATTTCGGTGTCGAGGTGTAGAGTTGTTTGGTGACGCGCGTTTTGCCACTGATCATCTCAACGTTCGATCTGTATCGATCTGACCCGACTCTGTTACCGCGGTTCGTCAGACCCCTTAATGGTAATGTAAACATGAATATACATACCGCATGATAAAGTCAGATGTTCCTATGGTGGACAGTAAAGTTCGTTTTGATTGGTGGATTAATTCCTCGAGATGTTTGTGCCTGTGGTGTATGTTGATAAGTTTGGTGACGCCTGTCGTAGGTTGGGTGTGTGGTGGTGTTGGGGTGCTGGTTGTCGGTAGACAGTTTGGCATGTAGATGTGGCTAATTTTTGTGTTTCCATTGGAAAATATTAGTTTCGTGGATTCAGCAAATTTGCGTACTTGGTCCACATTTGGTCTTGTATGAAACACCTCACTCGGCATTGTAACACGAAGAAGAATTATCCAGGAGTGGGTGTCTTTTATCTGTATGAAACACCTCACTCGGCATTGTAACACGAAGAAGAATTATCCAGGAGTGGGTGTCTTTTATCTGCAGAGGACTTGAATGGTATCTAGAACGTTTTACATTATGTATGACGGTTTCTCACACAAGTTACAACTTTAGACTGATTTCAGTTAGAGGAACATATATCTTTATTTACATAGCCGTAAGGATTATAATAGCAGCTGCAGTGAGAAGTCTTGTGGAAATCTTGACCTGTAAAAGAAATATATATTTGTTTATTAAATATACATTGTGTTATAGATTCATGTAATCTAAAAGGATAATTTTACTCTATATGTATGCCCAATATGGGAGCCTGCTGTCCATGTCCAGAAGCTAGGTCCCACCCTCACTGCTACCTGCCGCCTTATCACAGACTGCCTGAAATCTACAGCTACCGAACGTCTACATATCCTGGCAGGTATAGCCCCATCAGAGATACGGCGAAGTGTAGCAAGCAAGAAAGAGCGTCAACAACAGACTATAGATCAAAATATCCTCTCTTTGGCCATGTGCCAGCTAAAGGCCGCCTTAAATTCAGGAAACTTGTACTAAAGAGCATCACATCCCTTGCAACATCACGCATAATTAAGCAAATAGTCACTCGCTGGAAGAAAACTTCGCAACCAACCATCCGTAACAAATATGGTGTTAAAGGTGAGCGAAGCACTGAGGTAGCAGATAAAAACTCCACACTGTGAAAATGCTTCAACAGGCAAATATCTGGTGTTGGACGTGCAAAACTCAAAGTTGCAACATTCGGATATTTAAAGGATGGGAACGTTGTGTGTGATTCCGGAATCGAACCACAGATTATGCACCATTGATTAAATGTTTTGAAGGGTTTTAATAATTTAATAATATTCAATGTTGATATATTGATATATTGGAAATATATTCCATGTAAAATATATTTGGTTACTGCATTAACGGGACAATAATAACATCAATGTAATAATGTAGTGTTATAGATATTTATATTAAGTTTAGAATAGGTTAAAAGAAAGAGTTTTTGACGGTATATTGACAGAATCTTTAGAGCGTCAGATAGAATACTTGAGGTATTAATTTAGGGCCTCTCTGTTTTGTGAGTTAAAATATAGAGGCGGTCTCCTTTAGCTTTCATCCTTTCGCAGTCGATAAAACGTAGTCCGATACTTGGGTCGATATTTCGTTTATATCTCTTTTTCACTTCCTCTCTTTCAATGTCACACTCGTTGCATTTATTCTTTGGCAGACATCACCCGTGATGATACAGGGAAGGGCTACCTATAGGACTATAGTGCTCAAGACACGCCGTATATAACAACGATGACGTAACAACTCCACTCTAACTGATGTTCTAACAACGCTACCAATTCGAAGCCCTTAATAGTGAAACATATGATATAATACATGTATCACTATTGAAATAATTGTTTCTACTCTTCTGGTACTTTATTTTATCGACCCCGTAAGGATGAAAGGAAAAGTTAACCTCGACGGGTTTTGAACTCCGTAAAGGGACGAAACTATGCTGGAGAGCATGGCGTCCGACCCGCTACCGATACTGCTATCAATATTGAAATAGTGTCGATTGATTAGTGATATAATTCTGTTACGTACCCTTTCTCTGCTACCGCATTTTCCTTCTAAAAACAAAAGGGATGAGAAAATATAAATGTCAATTCCTAAAGCCTCATATATATATATTTATATATATATATGAGGCTTTAGAAATTGACATTTAGTATATATATATATATATACACACAATATATTA
>CAXHJY010000983.1:45000-47411 GCA_964016885.1 Eledone cirrhosa
ATTCATTATATTCCACCAGAAATATAATTGTTTCTACTTTTGGCACAATGCCACCAATTATCTCACTGTATTACTGGTACTTTATTTTATCGACCCGTAAGGATGAAAGGCAAAGTTAACCTCGGCGGGATTTGAACTCAGATCATAAAGAGACTTAACTCTATGCTTCAAAGCATGGTGTCCGACTCTCTACCGATACTGCAAATCCACCCAGAAATATAATTGTTTCTACTTAAGGCACAAGGCCAGCAAATGCCGGTGCATTACTGGTACTTTATTTTATCGACCCCGTAAGGATGAAAGGCAATGTCAACCTCGGCGGGATTTTAACTCAGATCGTAAAGGGACGTAACTATGCTGGAAATAATTGATTGGGAGTCTAGTTGAGAGGTGTTGGGGTATTTAAGGAGTGTTTTAGAAGGGTTTGTGAAAGAACCTCCTGCTGGTACCATTTCAATAGATGGCCTTTAATGAATTAAAGATAATGGCCAGATGCTTTTCAAATTCTTTTCTTATATCTGAATCAACTATCTTAAATTATAAAGAAAAGCTTCAACACTTTTCTATATTAAAGAGGAATCTGGGTGTGAGTCATTATTTAGAAAAATATGGTTAGTTTTGGAATATCTGTTGATAGGAATGTATGTTGTTGATATTGGTTAGGGAGGGGAGGTGGTGGGGGATCATGCTAGCTCACATATTTACTTCCCTACTTGTAAACATACATACAGTCCATATATATACATATTCTAGTTCATACATAGCGATATATTTACACATGCATATGCACTCACACATATATACTTCTATATACATATGTAAACACAGACATATATATATATACATAATAAACAACACCATATAATTGTTCCATTAGGTTTCACGAAGTTAGGCGATTCTAACAGAAACGTCTGATTACGTTTCGGCTACTTACCAATGAAGAGAAGGAAGAGAAACATCGCAGCTTTCAGCATTGATGTCTACGTTAAATTTAACTCTACAATATGTAATAGTCCCTTTTGGAAGTTCATCTTAAATACTTTACTCCATTGTGCCAGATGTTTGTCCACGTTAAAACAATATATTTATTGTACATATATTGTGATGTTTTAGTGACATATTTTGACGTTTTAACTGATTTACGTTGCTTTGTTTTCTGATATATTTTCATAAAATATAATTTATAGATATTTTATCGAATTTAGCCCGCAGGCTTGCAATGCAGAGAAGAACCGTCTAGAGGTTTGGTGGGTGTCTACAATCTGGAGAGGACCTGAAATGTCTTTAGAACTTTTTACATTAGGTGTGGCAAACTTTAGCAAAACAAGTATTTCGGATTCTGACAAAAGTGAGAACATAAGACTGATTTCAGTGAGAGGAACAAATATCTTTATTTACATAAGCGTGAGTGTTATAACAGCAGCTGCAGTGAGAACTATTGAAGACATCTTGACCTGTAAGTGAAATGAATATTTGTTTAAATATGCATTCTGTTATAGATTCGTGTAACTTATACGGATACTTTTACTCGATATTTATGCCCAGTGTGGGACCGAGCTATCCATGTCCAGAAGCTAGATCCCACCCTCAATGCTATTGGCCGCCTCATCACAAGCTACCTGAAATCTACAGCTAAGCCCTGTCTGCATATCCTAGCAGCTGTAGCCCCACAAGTGGTACGAAAAAGTGCAGCAATCATGAAAGAGCGTCAACAACAGACTACAGATCAAAATCATCCTATCTTTGGACATGTGTCAGCCAAAAGCCCCCTTACATCCAGGAAAGGTTTCCTAAAGAGCGCCACGCCACATCTAGCCAAGCTATGTAAATGACACTAATAAATGTAGTATAAGGAACGGGATCATATTGATAAAATAATGATTTCTTTATTTATCATATTGATATCATAGTATAACTAAAACATTTAATCATTGATTAAATGTTTTGAAAGTGTTTTAATAATTTAACAATTAACCAATACATTATTGGTACTTTATTTTATCGACCCCGTAAGGATGAAAGGCAAAGTTAACCTCTGTGGGATTTGAACTCAGAATGGCGAGGGCCGCAACTCTATGCGTCAAAGCATGACGGCCAACCTTCTACCGATACTGCCAATCCAACGGCTTATTAATAATTTAATAATATTCAATGTTGATATATTGATATACGGGAAATATATTCCATGTAAAATATATTTGGTTACTGCATTAACCGGACAATAATCACATCAATGTGATAATGTAGTTTTATAGATATTTATATTAAGTTTAGAATAGGTTAAAAGAAAGAGTTTTTGACGGTATATTGACAGAATATTTAGAACGTAAGATAGAATACTTGAGGTATCAATTTCGGGCCTCACTGTTTTGTAAGTTCAAATATAGAGGCGCCTTTAGCTTTCTTCCTTC
>CAXHJY010000984.1:0-2500 GCA_964016885.1 Eledone cirrhosa
ACTTAATAGCACCACCTGGCGAAGTCTTTCAATTCAGGATTTGGGCACCATGGCCCATTCGAGAAGAGAATTACTGTTTGCGGAGACATATCCGGGTGTGGGTGGTTTGTCCGGGATTACTTGGAGGAATTTGTCCAAAGACTTCTTGAAGTTTGTGTGGTCAGTTTCTGTTTTGACGTGTCCTGGTGTGATGTTGAAGAGAGCAGGGCCGATTGAGGTGAAATAATTGTGCCGTATTGTTGTTATGAGTTGCGATTTAGATTTTTGAATGGGACGGATAGCACGGGGCCCAAGCCTTGGGTGTATCTTGAAGGCGATGCCAACATCATTTGGGCAGTGATGATGGAACATTTTCCACATCATGCAGATAATATAACGCTCACGGCGACGTTGGAGTGAGTAAAGTTTCAGGTTTTCTAGTCGACCCCAGTAGTCAAGGTCTGACATGCCATCTATCTTTTTCGTGATTGCCTTTTGAGGAGCTTCAAGTTTCATGATACTTTGTTTCGTGTGGGGAGACCACAGTGGACAACAGTATTCAAGGTGTGGTCGGGCAAAAGTAGAGAAGAGAAGGATAATGGTGTGGGAATCTCTCGACTGGAAGGTTCTGAGGATCCAGGAACACATTCTGCGGGCCATGTCAACTTTGCTGCTTATATGCGTGGCCCAGCTTATGTTGCTGTCCACGGTTACTCCCAAGTCTCTGATGTTGTTAGATGCCACGAGAGTTTCCCCGGAGGGAAGGGAGTACGGGAGTTTCAGAGCATCCTCTTTTCCAAAGTGGATCAGTTCGAATTTGTCTTCGTTCAGTAGCATGTTGTTCTTTTCTGCCCATTGGGTAACAGCCAGTAGGTCTGACTGAAGGCTTATCCGGTCATCCACGCCATTGATGACCTTTTGGAGCTTGGAATCATCAGCGAAAATTTTAATGTTGCTGTGTTTGATGATGTCAGTGATGTCATTAATATAGATGATGAAGAGAAGTGGGCCCAACACAGTGCCTTGTGGGACTCCACTACTGACTTTGGCTGGGCTTGATTTGACTCCCTCAACTACAACATGTTGGGTTCTGTTTGACAGGAAGCTCTTGATCCACTGCAGCAGCTTTCCAGTGACACCAATATTGGACAGCTTTCTCAGTAGAATGTTATGATCAACCCTGTCAAAGGCCTTGCTGAAATCAAGGTAGATAACATCAGTGTTGGAACCCTCTCCCAAGGCTCTCAAAATGTCATCAAAGTGATGCAGTAGTTGCGTCAGGCAATCCCTTCCATTACGGAATCCATGCTGGTTGGAGTTCAGCATATTGTTACTCTCAAGGAAGTGGGTCATTCGCGATCTCACCACTCGCTCAAATACCTTAATGATATGAGAGGTGAGTGAGATTGGACGGTAATTCACGGCAAGGGATTTGTTTCCCTTTTTGAAAACTGGGACAACAGACTGGGATAGAAGGTTTTCTGGCACATATCCAGCATCCAGTGAGTTCCGCCACAGATTGGCAAGAGGAGAAGCAAGTTGGTGTTGACACGCCTTCAAGACACAAGCAGGGAACCTATCGGGACCTACTGCTGAATTATGCTTGATTTCCTTTATTGCCGCCAAGACATCAGGGGCGCCAAACGTTATGTCCGATAAGGTGTAATGGGGAGTAACATCGCCGATACAGCCCAGATCGGCCATATCAGGATTGCTGAAAACAGAGCAGTATTGTTTCTGCAGTATCTCACCCATGGTTTTAGCATTGTCTTGAAGAGTGCCATTTTCATCAATTAGAGGGCCAACAGTAGAGCCAGTGATTTTGTGTTTTTTTGCAAATGAAAAGAACACTTTGGGATTGAGTTTGATCTTCTCAATGGCCCAGGCCTCTTCAGCTCTTCTCTGATTGTTGATGAGGGACATTATGTTGTTTTGGAGGTTATGTTTTTTAATCTCTAGTGATGAAATGGCAGTCAAGTTGATGTGTTGCTGCTGACAGTATTTCAGCTTGTTGATTTTTTTGTTCGTTCTCTTAATTTTTCTGATGAGTGTTTTTCTATTTCTAGGGATTCTGCTCTTAGATTTGTTTATAGTTCTTAATGGGGTGTGTTTAGCACATATGTTTGTAACAGTGTCCACAAATGTCTGCCAGGACTTTTTGATGTTAGTGGGTGTATGAGTGTGCGTGAAGGACCAGTCGACATGTGCAAGATCATGACTGATCGCTTCCCAGTTTGCATTGTGGAAATCCATAGCGTCAAACGGATGGACAGGAGAAATGACATTGGGTTTGTATATTGGACGGTGGAATCTCAGATCACAGAGAACCATGTCATGATCAGAGAGTAGAGTTTTCTCCACTGCAATATTGTGGATATTGTCAGTGTGATTGCTGAAAATTAAGTCTAGGACGTTTTTGTGGCACCTCGTTGGTTCGAGCACTAGTTGGGATAGGAAGAAATCATCCATGAAGTCAAGAAGCGATTCCACAGCTTCCCTGTCAGAGGTTGAGGCAGAAGAA
>CAXHJY010000984.1:10000-17500 GCA_964016885.1 Eledone cirrhosa
ATTCAATCCCTGACCCCGACAACTAATATAAAAGAGCCCCCTTAGAATATAGACCCCAACTATACAAGCGGAGTTGCTGATGTATACCACAATTTCAAACTGCTAGCCTTGAGTGATATGTTGATGTAAATAATGATCTTAAAATCACATGTTATATGCCTTAAAAAGTCCCACCATGTGGTCGGACGAAACGGCTGTCGGCAATAAACTTGTTATAATGTCATAATAGTTCCTTTGTTCTTTTTCACTCATATATATATATATATATATATATATACATGTATATGTATATATATATATATATATATATATATATATATATATGTATATATATATATATGTATATATATGTATATATATATATGTATATATATATATATGTATATATATATATATGTATATATATGTATATATATATATATATATATATATATATATATGTATATATATATATATATGTATATATATATATATATATATATATATATATATATATATATATATGTATATATATATATATATATATATATATATATATATATATATATATATATATATATGTATATATATATATATATATATGTATATATATATATATATATATATATATATATATATGTATATATATATATACATATATGTATATATATATATATATATATATATATATATATATATATATATGTATATATATATGTATATATATATGTATATATATATGTATATATATATGTATATATATATGACAATATCCACAATATTGCAGTGGAGAAAACTCTACTCTCTGATCATGACATGGTTCTCTGTGATCTGAGATTCCACCGTCCAATATACAAACCCAATGTCATCTCTCCTGTCCATCCGTTTGACGCTATGGATTTCCACAATGCAAACTGGGAAGCGATCAGTCATGATCTTGCACATGTAGACTGGTCCTTCACGCACACTCATACACCCACTAACATCAAAAAGTCCTGGCAGACATTTGTGGACACTGTTACAAACATATGTTCTAAACACACCCCATTAAGAACTATAAACAAATCTAAGAGCAGAATCCCTAGAAATAGAAAAACGCTCATCAGAAAAATTAAGAGAACGAACAAAAAAATCAACAAGCTGAAATACTGTCAGCAGCAACACATCAACTTGACTGCCATTTCATCACTAGAGATTAAAAAACATAACCTCCAAAACAACATAATGTCCCTCATCAACAATCAGAGAAGAGCTGAAGAGGCCTGGGCCATTGAGAAGATCAAACTCAATCCCAAAGTGTTCTTTTCATTTGCAAAAAAACACAAAATCACTGGCTCTACTGTTGGCCCTCTAATTGATGAAAATGGCACTCTTCAAGACAATGCTAAAACCATGGGTGAGATACTGCAGAAACAATACTGCTCTGTTTTCAGCAATCCTGATATGGCCGATCTGGGCTGTATCGGCGATGTTACTCCCCATTACACCTTATCGGACATAACGTTTGGCGCCCCTGATGTCCTGGCGGCAATAAAGGAAATCAAGCATAATTCAGCAGTAGGTCCCGATAGGTTCCCTGCTTGTGTCTTGAAGGCGTGTCAACACCAACTTGCATCTCCTCTTGCCAATCTGTGGCGGAACTCACTGGATGCTGGATATGTGCCAGAAAACCTTCTATCCCAGTCTGTTGTCCCAGTTTTCAAAAAGGGAAACAAATCCCTTGCCGTGAATTACCGTCCAATCTCACTCACCTCTCATATCATTAAGGTATTTGAGCGAGTGGTGAGATCGCGAATGACCCACTTCCTTGAGAGTAACAATATGCTGAACTCCAACCAGCATGGATTCCGTAATGGAAGGGATTGCCTGACGCAGCTACTGCATCACTTTGATGACATTTTGAGAGCCTTGGGAGAGGGTTCCAACACTGATGTTATCTACCTTGATTTCAGCAAGGCCTTTGACAGGGTTGATCATAACATTCTACTGAGAAAGCTGTCCAATATTGGTGTCACTGGAAAGCTGCTGCAGTGGATCAAGAGCTTCCTGTCAAACAGAACCCAACATGTTGTAGTTGAGGGAGTCAAATCAAGCCCAGCCAAAGTCAGTTGTGGGGTCCCACAAGGCACTGTGTTGGGCCCACTTCTCTTCATCATCTATATTAATGACATCACTGACATCATCAAACACAGCAACATTAAAATTTTCGCTGATGATTCCAAGCTCCAAAAGGTCATCAATGGCGTGGATGACCGGATAAGCCTTCAGTCAGACCTACTGGCTGTTACCCA
Source organism: Eledone cirrhosa (assembly GCA_964016885.1). Taxonomy (NCBI): domain Eukaryota; kingdom Metazoa; phylum Mollusca; class Cephalopoda; order Octopoda; family Eledonidae; genus Eledone; species Eledone cirrhosa. Next base: position 12,271 of record CAXHJY010000984.1, read on the forward strand.
ATGGGCAGAAAAGAACAACATGTTACTGAACGAAGACAAATTTGAACTGATCCACTTTGGAAAAGAGGATGCTCTGAAACTCCCGTACTCCCTTCCCTCCGGGGAAACTCTCGTGGCATCTAACAACATCAGAGACTTGGGAGTAACCGTGGACAGCAATATAAGCTGGACCACGCATATAAGCAGCAAAGTTGACATGGCCCGCAGAATGTGTTCCTGGATCCTCAGAACCTTCCAGTCGAGAGATTCCCGCACCATTATCCTTCTCTTCTCTACTTTCGCCCGACCACACCTTGAATACTGTTGTCCACTGTGGTCTCCCCACACGAAACAAAGTATCATGAAACTTGAAGCTCCTCAAAGGGCAATCACGAAAAAGATAGATGGCATGTCAGACCTTGACTACTGGGGTCGATTAGAAAACCTGAAACTTTACTCACTCCAACGTCGCCGTGAGCGTTATATTATCTGCATGATGTGGAAAATGTTCCATCATCACTGCCCAAATGATGTTGGCATCGCCATCAAGATACACCAAGGCTTGGGCCCCGTGCTATCCGTCCCATTCAAAAATCTAAATCGCAACTCATAACAACAATACGGCACAATTATTTCACCTCAATCGGCCCTGCTCTCTTCAACATCACACCAGGACACGTCAAAACAGAAACTGACCACACAAAATTCAAGAAGTCTTTGGACAAATTCCTCCAAGTAATCCCGGACAAACCACCCACACCCGGATATGTCTCCGCAAACAGTAATTCTCTTCTCGAATGGGCCATGGTGCCCAAATCCTGAATTGAAAGACTTCGCCAGGTGGTGCTATTAAGTTAGACATGGCCTGGGCCAATACTGGCCAAAACATTTCAAAGTTATTCAAAGTTATATATATATATATATATATATATATATATATATATATATATATATATATATGTATATATATATATATATATATATATATATATATATATATATATATATGTATATATATATATATTTATGTATATATATAGTCGAAAATGTTACACTAGACATTAATGTATTTTCCATCATCATCTGTGATAAATTGAATATTTTACAAATCAATAATTTGACAACGGTGTTCTAGAGGTATTGTATCGAACGGAATGTTTACATCGGCTTTTTAATATTGTACAAGGATTGGAAACTAGTATTTATATATTGAATACGGCGAATGTACAGCAAAGAGAAATACCTACAAAGTGGAGCACCTTCGTTTTCATTATTAGTTTAGGGGTGGTGGATTGGCAGTATCAGTAGAGAGTCGGACACCATGCTTTGACGCATAGAGTTATGGCCCTTGGCATACTGAGTTCAAATCTCGCCGAGGTTAACTTTGCCTTTCATCCTTACTGGGTCGATAAAATAAAGTACCAGTAATACACTGGAATAATTGCTGGCCTTGTGCCAAATGTAGAAACAATTATTAATTTAGGTTTAGCTTTACGATACTCGTATTTTAAGTTTGTGTCGGTCTTTGTCTCTCTCATACGACATACACAGATATAATGACACTCCTAGTGCGAAAGGTAAATGGATTATATCAAACCTGGTACTTAATACATTCTTTTGTCGACCTCGGATAAATGAAAGGCGAACTTCGGCTCCACAAGATTTGATCTGACAATGTAAATAGCCGGAGCACAAAGTGCTTAGCATTTGGCCGAGACACAAAAGTTTCTGCAATTCACTGCCATGATCGCAGATGATATATATGGAATGTCGAGGTCAACATTTATATAATATTATATGATAACATTTGTAGAACGAAGAACAAATTAATGATTGCTTTGTTTCTTTAAATAAACTTCGCCAAAAATCAATCAGAGAAACTCAAGTCTAATATTTAAGGAATATTCGCTGTATCGAACGAAATCTAAAACGGAAAACAAATAAATATTTTGAAAGCTATTGGCGATTACTATTTTACAGTCTCGTTTAGATTATTGGCCATTGCTTTCTCTTTAAAGTAGGAATACATTCAGGGCTACACAGATATTACATTGCTTCGGCAAAATATTAATAACTACTTAAAAATAGGTCCTTGAAATCAAAACTAAACAACAAATTCTGTTTGTATATTCTGGGTTTCTATCAGACAATAAGGAGAACTGTATTAGTCTGTAGACAATGTTTGCTGATAGTATCTAACAGGCGGAAATACAATTGATTCTGTTTACAGAAAAGTATTCAAAGAATTTAGAATACACTTGCCTCAAGTATGGAGCAGAGAAACTATTTGCATTTTATCAGAAATAATAGGTTCGCTATACTACTTACATATATGGAGATATATAAAGTTACTCTTCTGCCTCCATCTCTCACTGTATGTGTATATATATGTTTATATACATATACATATATATGTTTATATATATAGGAACGAGTAGGACCCGACGGCTGAGCTCAAGCCGTTTCGACGGCTAACTCTGGACGTCCAGAATAAGCCGTCGAAACGGCTTGAGCTCAGCCGTCGGGGTCCTACTCGTTCCTATTACCCACTCTACTACCCTAAGTATTGAGTACTTTGGTGCGTTATGGTCCACCTGGTTCCTTACCACATTTCCTTCGTTATATATATATATATATATATATATATATATATATATATATATGTTTATATACATATACATATATATGTTTATATACATATACATATATATGTTTATATACATATATATATATATATGTTTATATACATATATATATATAGGAACGAGTAGGACCCCGACGGCTAAGCTCTAGCCGTTTCGACGGCTAATTCTGGACGTCCACTCTAATACCCTAAGTATTGAGTACTTTGGTGCGTTATGGTCCACCTGATTCCTTACCACATTTCCTTCGTTATATATATATATATATATATATATATATATATATATATATAATATATATATGTTTATATACATATACATATATATGTTTATATACATATATATAAATATATATATATGTTTATATACATATACATATATATGTTTATATATATATATATAGTAATAATAATAAATGTGAAGACTAAAATCCATAATGGGTGAAAGCAGCGATTCTTTATTAAACTTTAATCTTTTATTTTACTAAATTAATATATATATATATATATATATGTAGGAGGTGAGTTTTATTGTAGTACAATAAAGCAATGCAGATATCGGATAAGAAGCACTCTACAGTTTGTGGGACTGGAGTATAAATAATATATAAGATCAAAAGATGGCTAAAAGAGTTCTCAAAAGAGAAACTCTTACAGATCACCTTGTAAATCTCAAGAACACGATTTCAAACCTAAATTCCTCAAAAAATGTTTTAGTCCACTCTGACAAAACAAATAATTTATATGGTATTTCTAAGGATAACTATAACAATCTAATCCTAAAGGAACTTAGCAAAAAATATCGCAAAACCAACCATGATAATTTAGAATCCATAAACTTTGAAGCTTCTGAGATTATGTCAAAACTTGGCATCTGAAAAAAGACCGAACCATTCCTCTCAAGAACTCCGAGGATAAATATCAAGGTTCACAAAAATAACTTTAGTACTGAACTACCTTTTAGACTAATCTCCCCCTCTAAATCAAATCTGGGGGTTGTTAGCAAAGCCATCTTGGATATAATTATCCCACAGGTTCGTTCTAATTGTTCTTCTTTGAACTTAAATTTATGGTTTGGTACTTCTGAAGTGATTGGCTGGTTCAACAAATTTAATAAGAAAAACAAACAAAAATTTATTCAATTTGATATTGCCAGCTACTATTCTTCTATTTCGTCCTCATTTCTCAACAATGCTCTATCTTTCGCTTACAAATATTCAGACATCACCACAGATGAACTTCACATCATTCTCACCGCACGTAAAACCATCCTAGAGTTCAACAATGAATATTGGACCAGAGCTGATACCTCTAACAACTTTGACATCACAATGGGAGCATCCGATTCATCCCAATTGACAGATTTAATTGGTATCTTTATTTTGCACTCTTTGATTCGGAAAATTCCTCAAATTAGCGGTGGAATTTATCGTGACGATGGACTCTTTACTATTTTAAATTGCAACATAGTTAACCTTAATATTATTAAGAACAATATACGTAATCTCTTTAACCAACATAACTTAAAAATTGAATTTGATAACAGCATCAAACTAACTAATTTCTTGGATGTATCTCTTAATCTTGACACTGGCCTATATTACCTTTACCATAAAAACAATGAGAACCTAAATTATGTTAATTTTAAATCTAACGACCCCCACTAATATTAAGAATGCTATAGTTAGTAATATTGGAAAAAGAATATCCAACCTATCATCTAATAAAAACATATTTGATGCTAACGCCAATTACTATAATAACGCGCTTTCTAAAGCCGGTTATCCAGATAAAATAAAATATAGTAAAGAAACAAATTCTAGAAGAACTTAAAGTAGAATAATTAATCACATCATTCCAATAACTTTAATAAAAGACCTAGATACAAAAACATAATCTGGTATAATGCTCCTTTCTCCATCTCTATTAATAATAACATTCCTAAATTATTCTTTAGTGCCTTAAATAAATGCTTCCCTCCCTCACATATCTATAATACAATATTTAACAAACACACTATAACATTTTCATATTCGACATCCTCCAATATCTCCAGCATTTTCTCTAAACACAACAATAAAATACTAAATACTAAATCTCTTCCTTCCAACACTGAATATCATAATAATAGTAATAGTACTCCCGACGTCATTGTTAACTCTAGGCTAATTTCTGCAAACCCGAATACAACGTCTAACGCAACTTCGTTAAATGTTCTTAATCCCATTCTAAATCAAGAAACTATTATTCCTATCGTAAATGACTTCTCCAATCCAATTCCTTCTATAGATAACACTAGGTCACTTGTTAATAACTCTATTAATTTCTCTAATCACAATTGTAATTGCCCTGTTAAAAATAAATGTCCTCTCAACAACCATTGTCTTGAAAAAAACTTAATCTACGAATGTAAAGTTATAACTGACACCAATTCCTTTACCTATTTTGGCTCCACTTCCACCTCCTTTAAAGCTCGTCTTTATAATCATCATTCGTCTTTTAAATACCAACTTAAAAGAACCAACACGGCACTCTCAGAACTCATATGGTCCTTGAAATTCAAAAAAATATTAACTATGGGGGAAGGTTTGTTCTGCTTATCCATACTTG
>CAXHJY010000984.1:30000-35000 GCA_964016885.1 Eledone cirrhosa
TTTCAGTCCTTTTGACAGAATTTGCATTTCATCATTGTCAAGATCTCTTTTAGATAAATTAATTATTTTAGGATCTACGTGTACAGCTGTTTTGGGTATGTTTCCTCCTGGAGTTTTTCTTTTTCCGGTTTTTGTTGTCCTGACGTTAAAAAATGAATTTTTCTCTGTTCAGGATTTATATTCCTGTTGGTGTTCGCTTGATGAACTTTTGGTCGTGATATTATATTTGGTTTCGTTATGTATTTTGTCCTATTTTTGGTATTCTGTATATTATTTTTCTTCCTGTTAGCATTATTTTTAACAATCTGGGAAAATGACCTAGGTTTGCTTTCAGGTTTAGATCGTTTTTTCGTCCAGTTTCTTGTGGGCAATCTCTGTTGAGATCTTGAGAGTGATCTGGTTATTCTACGTTTTGTTTCCACATTCCTTGTTGGTAGTCTCTGTTGAGATCTTGAGAATGATCTCCTGGTTTTACTACTTCTCATGGTCTGGTCAAAGGAATACCTATCGTGTTTGTGCTTTTTGTTCATGTTGTGTGCGATAGGGTGTTTTTGTAGAAAAAGCGAAGAGTTATTACCGTAGTTCTTCTTTGATTCAAGGTAAGGTGAGTGTTTGTGTTGGCACGTGTTCTGGCGTATGTTGTGTTGATGAGATTGTCCACTTTTAATGCTTTTTCTCAGGGTTCCAGAGTCTTTACCGTAATTTGCAGCATATTCATCGAGAAATAATTGTTTCTGCTGCCATACCTTTCTTGATTTGTTTTCTTCTTTTGAGATATCTCCGATCCATAGTTCTCGTAGTTTTTCAGCTATAATACCAGTCGTTAGCTTTGAAATTTCAACTTCAATTTGATCATCAATAGCTTCATATTTGGCTTTGTAGCGGGATTGTTTACATTCAGAAATGGAGATGTCGGTCCTGAATTTTGTCAATGTAAGTTCCCATCGGAGTTTTGTTTCTTCTTCTGGTTCTCCTGCAATTTCTGTAATTAGGTATTTACGAGGGAGTATGGGTGCCGTTAGAGAGAGCCATTTCGAATGTGTTTCGACATATTTTTCGCATCTGTATGCTTTCCAGAAATTTTGTTTTCTTATGTTAAGGAATTTTTTCCATGTCTTCCACATTTCTTTTCTTATTCGATGTGTTTTGTTTTCCAAATTTCTTTCGTTTATTTCTGACATCCAAGGGGGTTGTGGTAGGCTTTCTCTTGTATCTTTGATAACTGTTGGTATAATTTCAGCTAAATTCTTAATTTCAGAGTTTATATGTTCAGTTATAAGTTTTCCGTCTGTAGATTGTTTTTCTATTTCCTTTAAAATAGAGGATTGTGTGTCCATCATCGTGATAAGTGTTGATAATTTCGATGATATCTCCTTTAGAATTCTTTCTGATTCTGTTGGTTTCATTTGTTGCTTTCCAGACATGTTGGCATATACACAATAGGAATATATATATAGATATAGATAGGTAAATATACACGGGTGTGTATGATTGTGTATAGAAGATTATATTAATAAGAGGAATTCCAACTTTGTCTGATTTACTCGTTTTATTTACAATCCTTTAAAATATATATAATGGTATTATAATGAAATAGTATGATAGAATATTAAATTCTAAGTGTTAATTGAACAAGTACTTTCATGCTTTCGCAATCTTCAGGTTCATGATATGTGGTGACAGTCGAGTTTGCAATTTTCAACTGTAATGAGATGGGTAAATTTCCTACCTTTTATACATTTTATACAGAGAAAAGTGGCTCCAGAATGCAAAGCCCTGTAAACTGTATTTCGACCAATCAGTGTGTAGTTTCACTGAATTACTACAGCTGATTGGTTTAAGCGTCACGGCTGGTTGAGCATGCTAACGACCAATAGTCATATCCAACGTATCAATTGTTTTGCTTTTTTGAAATGATGAAAATAGCATTTTCTATTAATCATCACCATCAACATCACTTTTATTATTATTATTATTGTTGTTGTTGTTGTTGTTAGTGGTCGTGGTCATAGTGGTAGTAGAAGTAATACCCCTAGGCGTTATTATTGTTCATTTAGCTTGGGTTTGAATTTATCAATAAAATTCTATTCTTTGATTTTTCTCTTGATTTCATTTGGGCTGTGTAATTTGTAGAATGGGAATATTATAAATATTCCCTGAATGGGATACTGAATATTATAAATATTCCCTGAATGGAACTCTGTAATGGGATACTTAGAACAACAACTCTACCAAGAAATAGAGGAAAAATATAGTACTGACTTTAGAAAGTACATTGAAAAATCTTGGAAGAGATACCTTGACGACTGTTTCATCATCTGGACAGAATCTCTAGATACTCTGGATGAGTTCAATATCCTCCTGAATAACCTACACCCATCTCTCCAATTCACAAAAGAGATGAGTAGGACCAAATTACCATTCCTAGATATAATGATAATCAAAAACGACACCACCATTACCACGGATATATATTATAAACACACAGACACCCATCAATATCTGAATTTTAAGTCGTGCCATCCACCTCATACAAAACGCAACATCCCATACTGCCTAGCCAGAAGAATTTGTACCATTGTAGAAGATACGAATACCAGGTACAAACGCCTAACAGAACTAAGAGAATTTTTGCTCAAACAAAAATACCCATCTCTACTTATAGAAAATGGCATACAGCTGGCTATAAAAATACCTATACAACAACTTAGAACAACCCAAAGAAGAAGAAACCAAGAACTGGTCATACCATTTATAATGACACACAACCCATGTCACCAGAATATCTTCAACACTGCCAAAGCAAACCTACCGATCATTGCTCAAAGTAATGAATTAAAAGGCTTAATCACAGATCGATCTTTGACTCTTAGTAAAAGACAGCCAAAAAATTTGAAGCAATTGCTAACAAAAGCAAAGTTTGACCTTAACAACAAAGACCAATCATTCACTGTATCTAAATGCAATGATAATCGATGCGGCACATGTCAATCCATACACGCCGGTCAATATATGAAAACAAAAACTGGAAAAATATTCACAAATGCAAATATGAACTGCAAAAGCAGAAATCTAATTTACTGCATTAAATGCCCGAATTGTGAAGAACTATATGTCGGTCAAACTGGAAATGCACTATCGGAACGTGCACGGGTACACCGTCAACAAATCAGAGACCCAAATGTCCGTCAGATACCCCTAAGCGGCCACCTGGCAACATGTGGTCAGGGAATATTTATAATATTCCCATTCTACAAATTACACAGCCCAAATGAAATCAAGAGAAAAATCAAAGAAAAGAATTTTATTGATAAATTCAAACCCAAGCTAAATGAACAATAATAACGCCTAGGGGTATTACTTCTACTACCACTATGACCACGACCACTAACAACAACAACAACAACAACAATAATAATAATAATAAAAGTGATGTTGATGGTGATGATTAATAGAAAATGCTATTTTCATCATTTCAAAAAAGCAAAACAATTGATACGTTGGATATGACTATTGGTCGTTAGCATGCTCAACCAGCCGTGACGCTTAAACCAATCAGCTGTAGTAATTCAGTGAAACTACACACTGATTGGTCGAAATACAGTTTACAGGGCTTTGCATTCTGGAGCCACTTTTCTCTGTATAAAATGTATAAAAGGTAGGAAATTTACCCATCTCATTACAGTTGAAAATTGCAAACTCGACTGTCACCACATATCATGAACCTGAAGATTGCGAAAGCATGAAAGTACTTGTTCAATTAACACTTAGAATTTAATATTCTATCATACTATTTCATTATAATACCAGTATATATATTTTAAAGGATTGTAAATAAAACGAGTAAATCAGACAAAGTTGGAATTCCTCTTATTAATATAATCTTCTATACACAATCATACACACCCGTGTATATTTACCTATCTATATCTATATATATATTCCTATTGTGTATATGCCAACATGTCTGGAAAGCAACAAATGAAACCAACAGAATCAGAAAGAATTCTAAAGGAGATATCATCGAAATTATCAACACTTATCACGATGATGGACACACAATCCTCTATTTTAAAGGAAATAGAAAAACAATCTACAGACGGAAAACTTATAACTGAACATATAAACTCTGAAATTAAGAATTTAGCTGAAATTATACCAACAGTTATCAAAGATACAAGAGAAAGCCTACCACAACCCCCTTGGATGTCAGAAATAAACGAAAGAAATTTGGAAAACAAAACACATCGAATAAGAAAAGAAATGTGGAAGACATGGAAAAAATTCCTTAACATAAGAAAACAAAATTTCTGGAAAGCATACAGATGCGAAAAATATGTCGAAACACATTCGAAATGGCTCTCTCTAACGGCACCCATACTCCCTCGTAAATACCTAATTACAGAAATTGCAGGAGAACCAGAAGAAGAAACAAAACTCCGATGGGAACTTACATTGACAAAATTCAGGACCGACATCTCCATTTCTGAATGTAAACAATCCCGCTACAAAGCCAAATATGAAGCTATTGATGATCAAATTGAAGTTGAAATTTCAAAGCTAACGACTGGTATTATAGCTGAAAAACTACGAGAACTATGGATCGGAGATATCTCAAAAGAAGAAAACAAATCAAGAAAGGTATGGCAGCAGAAACAATTATTTCTCGATGAATATGCTGCAAATTACGGTAAAGACTCTGGAACCCTGAGAAAAAGCATTAAAAGTGGACAATCTCATCAACACAACATACGCCAGAACACGTGCCAACACAAACACTCACCTTACCTTGAATCAAAGAAGAACTACGGTAATAACTCTTCGCTTTTTCTACAAAAACACCCTATCGCACACAACATGAACAAAAAGCACAAACACGATAGGTATTCCTTTGACCAGACCATGAGAAGTAGTAAAACCAGGAGATCATTCTCAAGATCTCAACAGAGACTACCAACAAGGAATGTGGAAACAAAACGTAGAATAACCAGATCACTCTC
>CAXHJY010000985.1:2500-7500 GCA_964016885.1 Eledone cirrhosa
AGGCGTTTCCCCGGAGGACGCAAGGGTGGGAGTGTGGGGTGTTGTAGTTTCATTTCAGTTTTAAAAGGGAAGTAATGTGGAGTGTTATATTTTCATTTCAGTTTCAAAAGGGAGGAGTGTGGTGTGTTGTATATTTCCATTTAATTTTGTAAGGCACATTTTTTTTGGGGGGGGGGGGGGCATGGAATATTTTCACTTCATTATTTAAAGGGAAGTGATGTGGGGCAAGGTATATTTTCATTCCATTTTGTAAGGCAAGTTTTGTGGTGCATGGTATATTGTCGTTTCCTTTTTAAAATGGGAGTTAAGCGAGGTATGGTATATTTTCTTTCATTTTAACCCTTTAGCATTTAAACCGACCATATCCGGCCAGAATTCTTTCACCTCTTTCTGTTTAAACCAGCCACTCATACTGATGTTAAGGTATTGTTCTCAAAATAAATAATATCAAAATCTCATAGATTTGATATTATGTGAGATAATTATGTAAGATACAGCTTTTACCATGAAAATATAATAGTAAATATAGAGTAATGTAAATGCTAAAGGGTTAAAAGGGGAGTTAAGCGAGGTATGGTATATTTTCTCTTCACTTTTAACCCTTTAGCATTTAAACCGACCATATCCGGCCAGAATTCTTTCACCTCTTTCTGTTTAAACCACCTGTAACCAGCCACTCATACTGATGTTAAGGTATTGTTCTCAAAATAAATAATATCAAAATCTCATAGATTTGATATTATGTGAGATAATTATGTAAGATAAAGCTTTTACCACGAAAATATAATAGTAAATATAGAGTAATGTAAATGCTAAAGGGTTAAAATGGAGTTAAGCGAGGTATGTAAATGATAAAGGGTTAAAATGGAGTTAAGCGAGGTATGGTATATTTTCATATGAACATTCATTTCAGCTCTATTTTTTTTTGTCATTCTCTGAATTGTCTTTTCCATTGTTATTACCTTTTTTTCAGGAGAGTTCTTAAGAACGGGGGGCATGGCAAGTGTGCTGGGGTTGTGTGTGTGTGGTATATTTTGAAGTATTGACCTTTCGAAATATTGAAATATAATTGATGATGAGTATTGTATGATAGAAACTAGGTTGAGAGGGGGTGACATGGGTGATGGTCATAGTGATGGTAGTAACTAAGGTAAGGTCTAATGGTGGGGGAATGATGGAGAAGGAAGGAAGAAAGGAAGGATAGAAGTAAGAAAGAAGTGAGAAGCCTATTTAAAAATTGGGGTCATTGTTAGTGTATGTAAAGGGAATCGTTTTATTGTCGGTATTAAACTCTCTCTCTCTCTCTCTCTCTCTCTCTCTCTCTCTCTCTCTATATATATATATATATATATATATACATATATAGAGATATGTATATATATATATATATATATATATATATATATATATATATATGTATATATATGTATATATATATATATATATATATGTATGTATATATATGTATGTATATATATGTATATGTAGATATATATATATATGTAATGTATATTTATATATACACACACATATATATACATATATATACAATTCTCGATCAATTGTTATATATAAGAAGAGAGAGAGAGAGAGAGAGAAAAAGGAAGCGAGAAAGAGAGAAAGAATCGACCCCAGTACTTGACTGGTATTTTTTTATCGACCTCGAAAGGGCGGAAGGCAAAGTTGCCCTCGGCGGGATTTGAACTCTGTAAACTACAAAGCATTCTATCCGACGTTCTAACGTCTCTGAAATTCGCTGCCCTGCGTACTTGGTGTTTGGTATGGCCCCGAGTAAGACGCAGGGGCGCCATATTGACATATGGCGAGTCTGAGGGCATTTTAAAATCTGGTAGAGCGGAACACACCTCTCCAGAGCTGAGTACAGCTTATTTCTTCTAGAGGAGAAGAGAGAGAGAGAGAGAAAGAGAGTTAGAGAGAGAGAGAAGGATAGTGAGGGAGTGAGAGGAAGGAAGGAAGTGAGAAAGAGATATAGAGGCAGAATCTACCCCAGTACTAGACTGGTACTTTATATATATATATATATATATATATAGTAATAATAATAGATTAGTTTCAGAAGTTCCCGTTAAGGGTGAAAGCAGCGATTCTTTGCTTAAACTTTAATCTGTTATTTTAATAAATATATATATATATATAGAGAGAGAGTTAAGAACTCAGAGTAGTCTCTTACAATAAAATGGCTCTAAGAAAAAAGCTTTAACGAGCCGTACAATATAATTGAATAAACAAGAGAGATGAACACTATTACCCACTCTACTACCCTAAGTATTGAGTACTTTGGTGCGTTATGGTCCACCTGGTTCCTTACCACATTTCCTTCGTTATATATATATATATATATATATATATATATATATAATTGAATAAACAAGAGAGATGAACACTAATATAAACATACATGTGTTCGAATCGTAAGGACCAAATTTGCTAGGGGGAAAAAATACTAACTACAGCAATATGGTTTTGTTATCCTTAATTTTAAATATTAAATTAAGAAAAATAAAGAAAAATAACATACCTATATTGGGCAAAACGCCTGGTAACAACTAGACAGTATTTAAAATTATGGATAACAAACCACATTGCTGTAGTTAGTATTTTTTCACCCTAGCAAATTTGGTCCTTACGATTCTAACACATGTATGTTTATATTAGTGTTCATCTCTCTTGTTTATTCAATAATATATATATATATATATATATATATAACGAAGAAAATGTGGTAAGGAACCAGGTGGACCATAACGCACCAAAGTACTCAATGCTTAGGGTAGTAGAGTGGGTAATAGGAACGAGTAGGACCCCGACGGCTGAGCTCAAGCCGTTTCGACGGCTAATTCTGGACTAAATTATATATATATATATATATATATATATATATATATAATGTAAGATCAAAAGATGGTTAAAAGAGTTCCATGTATTTTATTATGCGCATTTCAAAAACAAATATCATCATGGGATGATATTTGCGTTCTCATCAGATAAAATAGGGAGACATGATATGAAGCATAAAAAACACTTGCGAGCAGTGAAGTGTTAAATCAACATATTTTAACCATCTTTTGATCATATATTTATATATATATATATATATGGAGAGATAGAGTGATAGAGAGGAAGTGAGGAAGTGAGAAAGAGATAAAGAGGAAGAATCAACCTTAGAACTGGAGTGATACATTCTTTTATTGATCTCGAAAGAACGAAAATTAAAGTTGACTTCGGTGGGATTTGAACTCAGAGAGAAGAGAGTCGGATTAAACACCACAGAATACCCTATCTGACGTTCTAACCACTCTGCCAAGTCGACGCCATGCGTACTTGCTGTACTAAGTGGGAAATTGTCAAGATATTAATGATGTTTCTTGTTGCTAATAATTGTTTCTACTTTTGGCACAAGGCCAGCAATTATCCCAGTACATTACTGGTACTTTATTTTATCGACCCCGTATGGATGAAAGGCAAAGTCAACCTCGGCGAGATTTGAACTCATAATAATTGTTCCTACTTTAGGCACAAGGCCAGCAATTACCCAGTGCATTACTGGTACTGTATTTCATCGACCCCGTATGGATGAAAGGCAAAGTTAACCTCGGTGGGATTTGAACTCAGATCGTAAAGGGACGTAACTCTATGCTAGAAAGCATGTCCGACCCTCTACCGATACTGCCAATTCACCGCCCTTTTGTTGCTAATAATTGTTTCTACTTTAGGCACAAGACCAGCAATTTCCCAGTGCATTACTGGTACTTTATTTTATCGACCCCGTATGGATGAAAGGCAAAGTCAACCTCGGCGAGATTTGAACTCATAATAATTGTTCCTACTTTAGGCACAAGGCCAGCAATTACCCAGTGCATTACTGGTACTGTATTTCATCGACCCCGTATGGATGAAAGGCAAAGTTAACCTCGGTGGGATTTGAACTCAGATCGTAAAGGGACGTAACTCTATGCTAGAAAGCATGTCCGACCCTCTACCGATACTGCCAATTCACCGCCCTTTTGTTGCTAATAATTGTTTCTACTTTAGGCACAAGACCAGCAATTTCCCAGTGCATTACTGGTACTTTATTTTATCGACCCCGTATGGATGAAAGGCAAAGTCAACCTCGGCGAGATTTGAACTCATAATAATTGTTCCTACTTTAGGCACAAGACCAGCAATTAACCAGTGCATTACTGGTACTTTATTTTATCGACCCCGTCAGGATGAAAGGCAAAGTCAACCTCGGCGGGATTTGAACTCAGATCGTAAAGGGACGTAACTCTATGCTAGAAAGCATGTCCGACCCTCTACCGATACTGCCAATTCACCGCCCTTTTGTTGCTAATAATTGTTCCTACTTTAGGCACAAGGCCAGCAAATACCCAGTGCATTACTGGTACTTTATTTTATCGACCCCGTAAGGATGATGGGCAAAGTCAACCTCGGCGGGATTTGAACTCATAATAATTGTTCCTACTTTAGGCACAAGGCCAGCAATTAACCAGTGCATTACTGGTACTTTATTTTATCGACCCCGTCAGGATGAAAGGCAAAGTCAACCTCGGCGGGATTTGAACTCAGATCGTAAAGGGACGTAACTCTATGCTAGAGAGCATGTCCGACCCTCTACCGATACTGCCAATTCACCGCCCTTTTGTTGCTAATAATGATGGCAGTGCAGGCATTGATGTTAACTGTTGTGAATAAGTGATGATGGTCGAAGTTATAGTTATTCTGCCGTTGGAATTGTGGTTCGTTATGGTGAATATGTGATAGAGTCAATGGTCCTGTTTGTGGTCGTTGGTAGTGTTGTTGCAAGGAGGATAAGTCTTGGTGAGAGTGGTATCAGTGGTTTAGGATAGTCTGGTGCTGATGATGTTAAGGGTAGTTAAAAGAATACGTTAGCATTCCATGATTTAAAGAAAGATTTAAAGAAAGATCGGGTAACATTTGAAAATAATGGTTTCTTATATAGGCACAAGGTCAGCAAT
>CAXHJY010000985.1:45000-47500 GCA_964016885.1 Eledone cirrhosa
CCATTTTTATATATATATACACATACACACATATATATATATATATATATAGTTGATATAGAAAAGGCTTCTGCAGAACTAGAACTGTTTCATTCGTGAGAAATCATCAGGAAGCCGACTCTCCAAGTAATATGGTGGTATTTATACAACCAAGAATGCAAGAAAAGGAGAAGGGGAAAATTAACCGATACCAGGATTTAAAGTGGGAGTTAAAAAGGATTTGGGACTGTCATGAGTCTCCATTGTTATAGGAGAACTAGGTACTATCTCAAGATTCGTCACAGCTGTGTGTTTTTATATTTGTATCACTTTTGTGAGCCAGCCAGCCAGCCAGCCAGCCAGCCAGCCAGCCAGCCAGCCAGCCAGCCAGCCAGCCAGCCAGCCAGCCAGCCAGCCAGCCAGCCAGCCAGCAGCCAGCCAGCCAGCCAGCCAGCCAGCCAGCCAGCCAGCCAGCCAGCCAGCCAGCCAGCCAGCCAGCCAGCCAGCCAGCCAGCCAGCCAGCCAGCCAGCCAGCCAGCCAGCCAGCCAGCCAGCCAGCCAGCCAGCAGCCAGCCAGCCAGCCAGCCAGCCAGCCAGCCAGCCAGCCAGCCAGCCAGCCAGCCAGCCAGCCAGCCAGCCAGCCAGCCAGCCAGCCAGCCAGCCAGCCAGCCAGCCAGCCAGCCAGCCAGCCAGCCAGCCAGCCAGCCAGCCAGCCAGCCAGCCAGCCAGCCAGCCAGCCAGCCAGCCAGCCAGCCAGCCAGCCAGCCAGCCAGCCAGCCAGCCAGCCAGCCAGCCAGCCAGCCAGCCAGCCAGCCAGCAGCCAGCCAGCCAGCCAGCCAGCCAGCCAGCCAGCCAGCCAGCCAGCCAGCCAGCCAGCCAGCCAGCCAGCCAGCCAGCCAGCCAGCCAGCCAGCCAGCCAGCCAGCCAGCCAGCCAGCCAGCCAGCCAGCCAGCCAGCCAGCCAGCCAGCCAGCCAGCCAGCCAGCCAGCCAGCCAGCCAGCCAGCCAGCCAGCCAGCCAGCCAGCCAGCCAGCCAGCCAGCCAGCCAGCCAGCCAGCCAGCCAGCCAGCCAGCCAGCCAGCCAGCCAGCCAGCCAGCCAGCCAGCCAGCCAGCCAGCCAGCCAGCCAGCCAGCCAGCCAGCCAGCCAGCCAGCCAGCCAGCCAGCCAGCCAGCCAGCCAGCCAGCCAGCCAGCCAGCCAGCCAGCCAGCCAGCCAGCCAGCCAGCCAGCCAGCCAGCCAGCCAGCCAGCCAGCCCTTATTTATATTCTCTTTTACGCTTTTCCCTGTTCAAGCCACCCGACTGAGGCCATGCTGGGGCACCGTCCTTGTTGCTACACATTCTATCTCCAGCCTGTCGTGGCTGGCCATTCGTGCAAGAGGAAGTTCGTTGTTGCTGCCCTTAGGTTTCCTTCGTACCGCACCGTGGGATTATGTCGAGATGTTTCTTGAAAACATCCACGTCCACACCGTGCAGATTTCCCAAATCCCTTGGTAGATTGTTGAAGAGTTGAGGGCCTTTGAACCACAGGCTATTGCAGTATCTGCTCCTTATTCTAGATGTGGAAGACGGGACCTTTGGCACCAGACAGTGACGTCCTGTTCGGGGGTTGGTCCAGCTCCCAATGCTAAGGTTTGGTGCTAGTCCCGCCAAGATTTTCCATACGTATATCACTGCGTATCTCTCCCGTCTTCGTTCCAAGGAGGAGAGTAGAATAATATGTATATGTATTACAATTAGCTGTCATTTTTGAAGTCACGGGGTCATCTAGTATCAATAATTGTTTTTACTTTTGGCACAAGGCCAGCAATTACCGAGTACATTACTGGTACTTTATTTTATCGACCCAGTAAGGATGAAAGGCAAAGTTAACCTCGACGGGATTTGAACTCAGACCGTAAAGGGACGCAACTATACTAGAAAACATGGCGTCCAACCGTCTACCGATACTGTCAACCCATCACCCTAGCTAGCATTAATAATGATAATATTCTAACTTCTACCGTAATCCTTACATATTTTATTTTAATAGTTTGGTTTATATGCTGTGGTTGTACGTTTATTATCCTCAGCGTTTCTTCAGCTAATATTTTCCCCGAAATTAAACATGGCGGTTATAACGGCTTTTGGCCTAAACCGTGATTCAATTGAAATTACACATAAATAGCATATAATGATATTATCGATTTCTATATTTTCACATTGACAAAAATAAATGTCATGAGAATATAAACAGGGAAAAAAGAAAACGTACACAGTTGAAGCTACATAGAAATATACGTCTCTCTCTCTCTCTCTCTCTCTCTCTCTCTCTCCCTCTCTCTCTCTCTATATATATATATATATATATATATATATAAATCATATATGTATATATATATATAATTATATATATCTTCAAATAAATTTATATATATATATATAAAATAATTAAGTCAAATATGTAAAATTTGCCTTCGTTTATTATAAATTATAAATTTACTGCTATACATATTTCGGTGACCGCCATAATTGACTGTGAGC
>CAXHJY010000986.1:7500-10000 GCA_964016885.1 Eledone cirrhosa
TATGTCTATATCCATGTACATATTCACATACGTTTTTCTGCAATACCAATATAACACCATGTTAAAACGGACGAGGTATATTGATATTACGTTAATTTGATTACACTAAAGTCGTTAGTAGGATATAATCGATTATTAAAAATACTAGTAAGCAAAATGCAGTTTAAATAGTTATTGCTGCTTTTCCACTCAGTCATTTACTATGAATAACATTTGACTGATATTATCGCCTAAGTCAATAACTTATTGAAAATTTTTCACCTTGGTATCATGATATTATGTGCATCAGTCGAATATTACATCTTGAGTGATCATTGAAGTCAACCTAGAACATGCGTAGCAAACAATCTTTAATAGAGCTATACTGTTTAGGTATGACTATTTTCAGTTTATTTAGATCAAGTTTTTAATTTTCAATTACTATGAAATCCACTCACTTAATTTATATAAAGTTATTATTTTTTTAAATAGAAAACGAGTATATATATATAAATATAAGTATGTATACGTACATACATATATGTATACAGACGTACAATAGTATGTATATACATACATACATGCACACATATATATATGTACGTATGGGTTTACCGAACATTTATTATAATGCTCGGTTTGTTTGTAAACAAACAGCCCGAATTATTAGCCGTACATTGTTCGGTAACAATCGCTGCCATTTTGTTCAACACTGACACAGGAACGATGAACTAGTTTCTAGAGTATATATATATATATATATATATATTATATATTTTAATAGAAAACGAGTATATATATATATATATATATATTTTGTATATTTATATATATTCTATATATTTTATGTAAAAGTAATATGTGTATGAATATCTTATTTTTGATTGACAAAATATTTATCTGATGCAAACATCAGAGAGCGAGAACCACAACTATTCCAAATAAGATTTATGAGGATTAACATACTGGCCATTTCTGAAACTATATTTTCCTTGAATCCTCAAAAATACTGGAATATAGAATATCGATGTATACACTAAGATGTTACAAGCACTTATTTTATTCTAATTTATCCTAAAAGTACATCTAACAGTTTAGTCATTATTATTATATAATCCCAGAATTTTTATTCGTATATACAAAACGATTTGTGAAAAAGAGTTGAATGATTGATCTAGTGAGTGTGTGACTTTTATGCTTTATAATTATTTGACCGATGAAAGGAGCTATGATGTGTATGACACATTTATTTAGAAATACGGTATATAATTTAAAGCTAGTCATTAACTGAAGCAATGTCAGACTCTATCCAATCTAATGTGTGACTATGCTTTTAATAAAACGGAAAATTCTCTCTGAAAAATAAAATAAATCAGCAAAATAACTGAAAATATTTACGGTTTCACTGAATGTTTGTTTTAGATATTGATAATATGGGCAAATGTTCTTTTGCATTCAATTCACTTTGACTTCGGGCTTTTGTTTAAAAACACTCTGTTTTTTCCGACCATGATTCCTTGTTGTGCTATTAATACCTTTGATTTTAGATAAAACTTTTTGAAGAGAAAAAATGCTGTGGCACATACAAGACCCCCGCCTAGCATTATGAAGGCACCAGCAACATGCTTTACATCAAATTGTTCCAAACGTAATTTATCTGATTTGTCGTAACAGCGATTAAGATCCTGCCACCACCTGAAAATAAAAGAGTGAAATATTGAAGCACTTTCTATTACACAGAGTTTTTATTTCACTACTTCAACACGATGCTAACCATTAATTCCACATCTTACATAGATACTTATCTGACTTTTTAATGCTTTCTGCATTGACAATATTAAAATATTAAACACTAACGTAACTATTTTTAACGTAACGTTTTTTTTATGTAGATAATATCTAAAAGTGAAGGTGTGTGGCTGAGTTGGTTAGAGAATTGGATTCACAATCGTGAGGTTATGAGTTCGATTCCCGGACCGGGTGATGCGTTATGTCCTTGAGCAAGGCACTTTATTTCACATTGCTCCTTCTACCTGGAGTTGCGACCGATAGATAGTATTAGCAATTGGAAAGACCAATGGAAACATTGTTTCCTTGGTCCGATTTGACGAAAGTCGATCGAAAAAAAAATAAAAATCTAAAAATAAAATATTCTTTGAATATTTCTTCGCTTTCATAAGTAAATTATTGTACATTTACTTAATAATTCTCTTGTCCCTACTTCAGTAACTACGATGAATTCTATGCTTCGTTGAGGAGGTATAATAATTGTTTCTACTATTGGCACAAAAATCATGCATGGATATGTTGCCAGGAACCTCCAGAGTGAGAGTAATATAGATAAAGAAAGTAGTCTATCTTGGACCAACAACTGCTATGTTGGCTCCCACTTTGAAGGATACGCTTTTGCAATCCAAGAACAGGAAATCAACACGGAATACCTGATTCACAAAAGAGATAGGGATGCAGGCAAAACATCTAGATGTGATAACAAGTGCAGACTCTTCAGAATTAACATCGA
>CAXHJY010000986.1:15000-17500 GCA_964016885.1 Eledone cirrhosa
ATATATATATATATATATATAAATATATATGTATGTATATATATATAGTTGTGTATAATTGTAGCTATGGTGCTTCCATAGGCGGTATGCCAAATTAGAACTCGATATTCAGCAGAGTAGAGTGTAGATAGTATAAAGAAAACGAAAATCTGTGATGCATCTGGACTTAATTTATTGCGTGTTACAATTGTTTCGCCGGCAGGTAGTTTGAGACATGGTCCCTGTATGGATCTGGCTGATTCACACTCCAGAGTAAGCACCCACGCATACGAATATACACACACGTATACACAGACACATTCGTGCATACACACACGTACGCCTACATGAGTAGACACATACACCCCCACATACATACATGTATATATACACACACACGTTCTCCCTCACTTCCACGGACCCAGTCACACCCACTTCTAGATACATATCGCCACAAGCCTTATAACGGCTGCTAAGTCGCGCCAAACATCCGGTGGGACAAGCATGGCCTACGCAAAAATACACATATAGACACACATACGCGCGCACACATACATACGCACAACCTCATATACATTTATATATATACACACACTCATACACACACATATATACATACACACATACATACACATACATACATATACACACATATATATATATATATATAAAATTCTCTAAAAAGACTACAGAATGGATTTCCAAATAAGGGCGCAAAAATTTAATGAAAACTTGTTCACGTGACAGCCATAATTTCATTTATAACCAATCAAATTACGCTTATTTAAAAAAAAAGCCTTCGTGAGCCCCTTTTTTCAAGTAAAAAGAAATTCAAACACTCATATATGAAAAAACAACCTGTGACACCCCCCTCTTATTTGAAGAACTATTGTAACGCGAACTGGCGCGAAATTTATTATAATTATTGAAAAACCAATCAAATTACTTCTCGAAAAACCTGGCATTTCGAGCCACTTTTTCCATATAAAACAAGTAACATTCAGAGACCAACCAGATGTGAGAAAAACCACAGACCCTCCATCTCAACTCTACTTTTGAAAAGCAGAAGAACTGCGAACCGATAAAGGAACCAAATAAATATATATTTAAAAAAAAAAATAAGACTCCAGTTGCATTTTCGATTTCATCTTTTTTTCTTTATACTTTCACTCGTGTAGGACACCTCGGTTATTTTTCATTTTGTAAAAAAAACCCTCACTTCTAATATATATATATATATATATATATATATATATATATATATAATATAATATAATCAAGAAGGAAGGAATGGCAGCGTCCATCACTCTTTTCAGGATCTCTGATACTGGTGGGGGGAAGGTATCCTTCTGTTGCGAGCATCCTTATCTGGATGTTCGCAACAGAATAGACTTCGGTAAAGAACTCAAAGGACTAGTGCTTGTGTCAAACCAGGATTGGATTAGATTTACCGCCCACACAGTTCCATTTGAATCCGGAATGCAAAAGGGCAGAATAAATATCACATTCAGTCTGGTATTTTATTTTATTGATTCCAAAAATAGAACCTCAGTGGGATTTAAACTGTGATAGCTGAGACGCAACAAAGAGTGGAGTGTTCTTTGAAGTTTTAACATCGATAGCCGAGGTGGTGGATGCTTATTGAGATGAGTAATGTTATCTTAACCCAGACCCACAGAACACCTTGTGATATATGAAATAATTGTTTCTACTTTTGGCACAAGGCCAGCAATTACCTCAGTGCATTACTGGTGCTTTATTTTACCGACCCATAGGGATGAAAGGCAAAGTTAACCTCAGCGGGATTTGAACCCAGACCGTAAAGGGCCGTAACTCTATGCTGCAAAGCATACCGTCCGTGCCTCTACCAATACTGCCAATCCACCGCTCTGATATATGAAATAATTGTTTCTACATTTTGGCACAAGGCCAGCAATTACCCCAGTGCATTATTGGTACTTTATTTTATCGACACCGCAAGGAAGAAAGGCAAAGTTAACCTTGGCGGAATTTGAATTCAGATCATAAAGGGCCGTAACTCTATGCTGCAAACCATATCAGCATATCGTCCGACCCTCTCCTGATACTGCCAATCCACCGCTCTGATATATGAAATAATTGTTTCTACTTTTGGCACAAGGCCAGCAATTTTCTCAGTGTATTACTGGTACTTTATTTTATCGATCCCGTAAGGATGAAAGGCAAAGTTAACGTCGGCGGATTTGAACTCGGACCATAAAGGACACTCTTTTGCTGCAAAGCATAGCGCCCGACCCTCTACCGATTCTGCCAATCCACGCCCTAGAGTTTCTACTTTGGCACAAGGCCAGTGATTACCCCAGTGCATCACTGGTATTTTGTTTTATCGACCTCGTAAGGATGAAAGGCAAAGTTAACCTCTGCGGATTTGAACTCAGGACGGATGCAAAGGGCCATAACTATGTTGCAAAGCATGGTGTCTGATGCTCTACCGATACTGCCAAACTACCGCCCTTATATATGAAATACATAAATGAAATAA
>CAXHJY010000987.1:0-25625 GCA_964016885.1 Eledone cirrhosa
TCACTGTTCTGTTTGACTGTCTCTCTCTCTGTCTATACCTATGTGTCTCACACTCTCTGTTTGACTGTCTCGTCGTCTCTGTTTGACTGTCTCTCTCTCTGTCTATACCTATGTCTCTCTACTCTCTCTGTTTTACTGTCTCTCTCTGTCTATACCTATGTCTCTCTCTCTCTCTGTTTGACTGTCTCTCTCTCTGTCTATACCTAGGTCTCTCTCTCTCTCTGTTTGACTGTCTCTCTCTCTGTCTATACCTATGTCTCTCTCTCTCTCTGTTTGACTGTCTCTCTCTCTGTCTATACCTATGTCTCTCTCTCTGTTTGACTGTCTCTCTCTCTGTCTATACTATGTCTCTCTCTCTCTGTTTGACTGTCTCTCTCTGTCTATACCTATGTCTCTCACTCTCTCTGTTGACTGCTCTCTCTCTGTCTATACCTATGTCTCTCTCTCTCTGTTTGACTGTCTCTCTCTCTGTCTATACCTATGTCTCTCTCTCTCTCTGTTTGACTGTCTCTCTCTCTGTCTATACCTATGTCTCTCTCTCTCTCTCTGTTTGACTGTCTCTCTCTCTGTCTATACCTATGTCTCTCTCTCTCTGTTTGACTGTCTCTCTCTCTGTCTATACCTATGTCTCTCTCTCTCTCTGTTTGACTGTCTCTCTCTGTCTATACCTATGTCTCTCACTCTCTCTCTGTTTGACTGTCTCTCTCTCTGTCTATACCTATGTCTCTCTCTCTCTCTGTTTGACTGTCTCTCTCTCTGTCTATACCTATGTCTCTCTCTCTCTCTGTTTGACTGTCTCTCTCTGTCTATACCTATGTCTCTCTCTCTCTCTGTTTGACTGTCTCTCTCTGTCTATACCTATGTCCTCTCACTCTCTCTGTTTGACTGTCTCTCTCTGTCTATACCTATGTCTCTCTCTCTCTCTGTTTGACTGTCTCTCTCTCTGTCTATACCTATGTCTCTCTCTCTCTCTGTCTATACCTATGTCTCTCACTCTCTCTGTTTGACTGTCTCTCTCTGTCTATACCTATGTCTCTCACTCTCTCTGTTTGACTGCTCTCCTCTGTCTATACCTATGTCTCTCTCTCTCTCTCTGTCTATACCTATGTCTCTCACTCTCTCTGTTTGACTGTCTCTCTCTGTCTATACCTATGTCTCTCACTCTCTCTGTTTGACTGCTCTCTCTCTGTCTATACCTATGTCTCTCTCTCTGTCTATCCTATGTCTCTCACTCTCTCTGTTTGACTGTCTCTCTCTGTCTATACCTATGTCTCTCACTCTCTCTGTTTGACTGCCTCTCTCTCTGTCTATACCTATGTCTCTCTCTCTCTCTCTGTCTATACCTATGTCTCTCACTCTCTCTGTTTGACTGTCTCTCTCTGTCTATACCTATGTCTCTCTCTCTCTGTTTGACTGCCTCTCTATCTGTCTATACCTATGTCTCTCTCTCTCTCTCTGTCTATACCTATGTCTCTCACTCTCTCTGTTTGACTGTCTCTCTCTGTCTATACCTATGTCTCTCTCTCTCTCTGTTTGACTGTCTCTCTCTCTCTGTCTATACCTATGTCTCTCACTCTCTCTGTTTGACTGTCTCTCTCTCTGTCTATACCTATGTCTCTCTCTCTCTCTGTTTGACTGTCTCTCTCTCTCTGTCTATACTATGTCTCTCACTCTCTCTGTTTGACTGCCTCTCTCTCTGTCTATACCTATGTCTCTCTCTCTCTCTGTTTGACTGTCTCTCTCTCTCTGTCTATACCTATGTCTCTCACTCTCTCTGTTTGACTGCCTCTCTCTCTGTCTATACCTATGTCTCTCTCTCTCTCTGTTTGACTGTCTCTCTCTCTCTGTCTATACCTATGTCTCTCACTCTCTCTGTTTGACTGTCTCTCTCTGTCTATACCTATGTCTCTCTCTCTCTGTTTGACTGCCTCTCTATCTGTCTATACCTATGTCTCTCTCTCTCTCTGTCTATACCTATGTCTCTCACTCTCTCTGTTTGACTGTCTCTCTCTCTGTCTATACCTATGTCTCTCTCTCTCTCTGTTTGACTGTCTCTCTCTCTGTCTATACCTATGTCTCTCTCTCTCTCTGTTTGACTGTCTCTCTCTCTGTCTATACCTATGTCTCTCTCTCTCTCTGTTTGACTGTCTCTCTCTCTGTCTATACCTATGTCTCTCTCTCTCTCTGTTTGACTGTCTCTCTCTCTCTGTCTATACTTATGTCTCTCACTCTCTCTGTTTGACTGCCTCTCTCTCTGTCTATACCTATGTCTCTCTCTCTCTCTGTTTGACTGTCTCTCTCTCTGTCTATACCTATGTCTCTCTCTCTCTCTGTTTGACTGTCTCTCTCTGTCTATACCTATGTCTCTCTCTCTCTCTGTTTGACTGTCTCTCTCTCTGTCTATACCTATGTCTCTCTCTCTCTCTGTTTGACTGTCTCTCTCTCTGTCTATACCTATGTCTCTCTCTCTCTCTGTTTGACTGTCTCTCTCTCTCTGTCTATACCTATGTCTCTCTCTCTCTCTCTGTTTGACTGTCTCTCTCTGTCTATACCTATGTCTCTCTCTCTCTCTCTCTCTGTTTGACTGTCTCTCTCTGTCTATACCTATGTCTCTCTCTCTCTCTCTCTGTTTGACTGTCTCTCTCTGTCTATACCTATGTCTCTCTCTCTCTCTGTTTGACTGTCTCTCTCTGTCTATACCTATGTCTCTCTCTCTCTCTCTGTTTGACTGTCTCTCTCTGTCTATACCTATGTCTCTCTCTCTCTCTCTGTTTGACTGTCTCTCTCTCTGTCTATACCTATGTCTCTCTCTCTCTCTGTTTGACTGTCTCTCTCTCTCTGTCTATACCTACGTCTCTCACTCTCTCTGTTTGACTGTCTCTCTCTGTCTATACCTATGTCTCTCTCTCTCTGTTTGACTGTCTCTCTCTGTCTATACCTATGTCTCTCACTCTCTCTGTTTGACTGTCTCTCTCTGTCTATACCTATGTCTCACTCTCTCTGTTTGACTGCCTCTCTTTCTGTCTATACCTTGGTCTCTCTCTCTCTCTGTTTGACTGTCTCTCTCTCTGTCTATACCTATGTCTCTCACTCTCTCTGTTTGACTGTCTCTCTCTGTCTATACCTATGTCTCTCACTCTCTCTGTCTATACCTATGTCTCTCTCTCTCTCTGTTTGACTGTCTCTCTCTCTGTCTATACCTATGTCTCTCTCTCTCTCTCTGTTTGACTGTCTCTCTCTCTGTCTATACCTATGTCTCTCACTCTCTCTGTTTGACTGCCTCTCTCTCTGTCTATACCTATGTCTCTCTCTCTCTCTGTTTGACTGTCTCTCTCTCTGTCTATACCTATGACTCTCTCTCTCTCTCTCTGTTTGACTGTCTCTCTCTCTCTGTCTATACCTATGTCTCCCTCTCTCTCTGTTTGACTGTCTCTCTCTCTGTCTATACCTATGTGTCTCACACTCTCTGTTTGACCTGTCTCTCTCCCTGTTGACTGTCTCTCTCTCTGTCTATACCTATGTCTCTCACTCTCTCTGTTTGACTGTCTCTCTCTGTCTATACCTATGTCCTCTCTCTCTCTCTGTTTGACTGTCTCTCTCTCTGTCTATACTAGGTCTCTCTCTCTGTTTACTGTCTCTCTCTCTGTCTATACCTATGTCTCTCTCTCTCTCTCTCTGTTTGACTATCTCTCTCTCTGTCTATACCTATGTCCTCTCTCTCTGTTTGACTGTCTCTCTCTCTGTCTATACCTATGTCTCTCTCTCTCTCTTGTTTGACTGTCTCTCTCTCTGTCTATACCTATGTCTCTCTCTCTGTTTGACTGTCTCTCTCTCTCTGTCTATACCTATGTCTCTCTCTCTCTCTCTCTGTTTGAATGTCTCTCTCTGTCTATACCTATGGTCTCTCACTCTCTCTGTTTGACTGTCTCTCTCTGTCTATACCTATGTCTCTCTCTCTCTGTTTGACTGTCTCTCTCTCTGTCTATACCTATGTCTCTCTCTCTCTCTGTTTGACTGTCTCTCTCTCTGTCTATACCTATGTCTCTCTCTCTCTGTTTGACTGTCTCTCTCTGTCTATACCTATGTCTCTCTCTCTGTTTGACTGTCTCTCTCTCTGTCTATACCTATGTCTCTCTCTCTCTCTGTTTGACTGTCTCTCTCTCTCTGTCTATACCTATGTCTCTCTCTCTCTCTCTGTTTGACTGTCTCTCTCTGTCTATACCTATGTCTCTCTCTCTCTCTGTTTGACTGTCGTCTCTCTCTGTCTATACCTATGTCTCTCTCTCTCTCTGTTTGACTGTCTCTCTCTCTGTCTATACCTATGTCTCTCACTCTCTCTGTTTGACTGCCTCTCTCTCTGTCTATACCTATGTCTCTCTCTCTCTCTGTTTGACTGTCTCTCTCTGTCTATACCTATGTCTCTCTCTCTCTCTGTTTGACTGTCTCTCTCTGTCTATACCTATGTCTCTCTCTCTCTCTGTTTGACTGTCTCTCTCTCTGTCTATACCTATGTCTCTCACTCTCTCTGTTTGACCGTCTCTCCTCTGTCTATACCTATGTCTCTCTCTCTCTCACTGTTTGACTGTCTCTCTCTGTCTATACCTATGTCTCTCACCTCTCTGTTTGACTGCTGTCTCTCTCTGTCTATACCAATGTCTCTCTCTCTCTCTCTGTTTGACTGTCTCTCTCTCTGTCTATACCTATGTCTCTCACTCTCTCTGTTTGACTGTCTCTCTCTGTCTATACCTATGTCTCTCACTCTCTCTGTTTGACTGCCTCTCTCTCTGTCTATACCTATGTCTCTCTCTCTCTGTTTGACTGTCTCTCTCTCTGTCTATACCTATGTCTCTCACTCTCTCTGTTTGACTGTCTCTCTCTGTCTATACCTATGTCTCTCACTCTCTCTGTTTGACTGCCTCTCTCTCTGTCTATACTATGTCTCTCTCTCTCTCTCTGTCTATACCTATGTCTCTCACTCTCTCTGTTTGACTGTCTCTCTCTGTCTATACCTATGTCTCTCACTCTCTCTGTTTGACTGCCTCTCTCTCTGTCTATACCTATGTCTCTCTCTCTCTCTCTGTCTATACCTATGTCTCTCACTCTCTCTGTTTGACTGTCTCTCTCTGTCTATACCTATGTCTCTCTCTCTCTGTTTGACTGCCTCTCTCTCTGTCTATACCTATGTCTCTCTCTCTCTCTGTCTATACCTATGTCTCTCTCTCTCTCTGTTTGACTGTCTCTCTCTCTGTCTATACCTATGTCTCTCTCTCTCTGTTTGACTGTCTCTCTCTCTGTCTATACCTATGTCTCTCTCTCTCTCTGTTTGACTGTCTCTCTCTCTGTCTATACCTATGTCTCTCTCTCTCTCTGTTTGACTGTCTCTCTCTGTCTATACCTATGTCTCTCACTCTCTCTGTCTATACCTATGTCTCTCACTCTCTCTGTTTGACTGTCTCTCTCTCTGTCTATACCTATGTCTCTCTCTCTCTCTGTTTGACTGTCTCTCTCTCTGTCTATACCTATGTCTCTCTCTCTCTCTGTTTGACTGTCTCTCTCTGTCTATACCTATGTCTCTCTCTCTGTCTATACCTATGTCTCTCACTCTCTCTGTTTGACTGTCTCTCTCTGTCTATACCTATGTCTCTCTCTCTCTCTGTTTGACTGTCTCTCTCTCTGTCTATACCTATGTCTCTCACTCTCTCTGTTTGACTGCCTCTCTCTCTGTCTATACCTATGTCTCTCTCTCTCTCTGTTTGACTGCCTCTCTCTCTGTCTATACCTATGTCTCTCTCTCTCTCTGTTTGACTGTCTCTCTCTCTGTCTATACCTATGTCTCTCTCTCTCTCTCTCTGTTTGACTGTCTCTCTCTCTCTGTCTATACCTGTCTCTCACTCTCTCTGTTTGACTGCCTCTCTCTCTGTCTATACCTATGTCTCTCTCTCTGTTTGACTGTCTCTCTCTCTCTGTCTATACCTATGTATCTCACTCTCTCTGTTTGACTGTCTCTCTCTGTTCTATACCTATGTCTCTCACTCTCTCTGTTTGACTGCCTCTCTCTCTCTGTCTATACCTATGTCTCTCTCTCTCTCTGTTTGACTGCCTCTCTCTATGTCTATACCTATGTCTCTCTCTCTCTCTGTTTGACTGTCTCTCTCTCGGTCTATACCTATGTCTCTCTCTCTCTCTCTGTTTGACTGTCTCTCTCTCTTCTGTCTATACCTATGTCTCTCACTCTCTCTGTTTGACTGCCTCTCTCTCTGTCTATACCTATGTCTCTCTCTCTGTTTGACTGTCTCTCTCTCTGTCTATACTATGTCTCTCTCTCTCTCTCTCTCTGTTTGACTGTCTCTCTCTCTGTCTATACCTATGTCTCTCACTCTCTCTGTTTGACTGCTTCTCTCTCTGTCTATACCTTGGTCTCTCTCTCTCTCTGTTTGACTGTCTCTCTCTCTGTCTATACCTATGTCTCTCACTCTCTCTGTTTGACTGTCTCTCTCTGTCTATACCTATGTCTCTCACTCTCTCTGTCTATACCTATGTCTCTCTCTCTCTCTGTTTGACTGTCTCTCTCTCTGTCTATACCTATGTCTCTCTCTCTCTCTGTTTGACTGTCTCTCTCTCTGTCTATACCTATGTCTCTCTCTCTCTCTCTGTTTGACTGCCTCTCTCTCTGTCTATACCTATGTCTCTCTCTCTCTCTGTTTGACTGTCTCTCCCTGTCTATACCTATGTCTCTCTCTCTCTCTGTTTGACTGTCTCTCTCTCTGTCTATACCTATGTCTCTCTCTCTCTCTCTCTGTTTGACTGTCTCTCTCTCTGTCTATACCTATGTCTCTCACACTCTCTGTTTGACTGTCTCTCCCTCTGTCTATACCTATGTCTCTCTCTCTCTGTTTGACTGTCTCTCTCTCTGTCTATACCTATGTCTCTCACTCTCTCTGTTTGACTGTCTCTCTCTGTCTATACCTATGTCTCTCTCTCTCTCTGTTTGACTGTCTCTCTCTCTGTCTATACCTATGTCTCTCTCTCTCTCTGTTTGACTGTCTCTCTCTCTGTCTATACCTATGTCTCTCTCTCTCTGTTTGACTGTCTCTCTCTCTGTCTATACCTATGTCTCTCTCTCTCTCTCTGTTTGACTGTCTCTCTCTCTGTCTATACCTATGTCTCTCTCTCTGTTTGACTGTCTCTCTCTCTGTCTATACCTATGTCTCTCTCTCACTCTTCTTTGACTGTCTCTCTCTCTGTCTATACCTATGTCTCTCTCTCTGTTTGACTGTCTCTCTCTCTCTCTGTCTATACCTATGTCTCTCTCTCTCTCTCTGTTTGACTGTCGCTCTCTCTGTCTATACCTATGTCTCTCACTCTCTCTGTCTATACCTATGTCTCTCACTCTCTCTGTTTGACTGCCTCTCTCTCTGTCTATACCTATGTCTCTCTCTCTCTCTGTTTGACTGTCTCTCTCTGTCTATACCTATGTCTCTCTCTCTCTCTGTTTGACTGTCTCTCTCTGTCTATACCTATGTCTCTCTCTCTCTGTTTGACTGTCTCTCTCTCTGTCTATACCTGTCTCTCACTCTCTCTGTTTGACCGTCTCCCTCTGTCTATACCTATGTCTCTCTCTCTCTCACTGTTTGACTGTCTCTCTCTGTCTATACCAATGTCTCTCTCTCTCTCTGTTTGACTGTCTCTCTCTCTGTCTATACCTATGTCTCTCACTCTCTCTGTTTGACTGTCTCTCTCTGTCTATACCTATGTCTCTCACTCTCTCTGTTTGACTGTCTCTCTCTGTCTATACCTATGTCTCTCACTCTCTCTGTCTATACCTATGTCTCTCACTCTCTCTGTTTGACTGCCTCTCTCTCTGTCTATACCTATGTCTCTCTCTCTCTCTCTGTTTGACTGTCTCTCTCTGTCTATACCTATGTCTCTCTCTCTCTCTGTTTGACTGTCTCTCTCTGTCTATACCTATGTCTCTCTCTCTCTCTGTTTGACTGTCTCTCTCTCTGTCTATACCTGTCTCTCACTCTCTCTGTTTGACCCGTCTCCCCTCTGTCTATACATATGTCTCTCTCTCTCTCACTGTTTGACTGTCTCTCTCTGTCTATACCAATGTCTCTCTCTCTCTCTGTTTGACTGTCTCTCTCTCTGTCTATACCTATGTCTCTCACTCTCTCTGTTTGACTGTCTCTCTCTGTCTATACCTATGTCTCTCACTCTCTCTGTTAGACTGCCTCTCTCTCTGTCTATAACTATGTCTCTCTCTCTCTCTCTGTCTATACCTATGTCTCTCACTCTCTCTGTTTGACTGTCTCTCTCTGTCTATACCTATGTCTCTCACTCTCTCTGTTTGACTGCCTCTCTCTCTGTCTATACCTATGTCTCTCTCTCTCTCTCTGTCTATACCTATGTCTCTCACTCTCTCTGTTTGACTGTCTCTCTCTGTCTATACCTATGTCTCTCACTCTCTCTGTTTGACTGCCTCTCTCTCTGTCTATACCTATGTCTCTCTCTCTCTCTCTGTCTATACCTATGTCTCTCACTCTCTCTGTTTGACTGTCTCTCTCTGTCTATACCTATGTCTCTCTCTCTCTCTCTCTGTCTATACCTATGTCTCTCACTCTCTCTGTTTGACTGTCTCTCTCTGTCTATACCTATGTCTCTCTCTCTCTCTGTTTGACTGTCTCTCTCTCTGTCTATACCTATGTCTCTCACTCTCTCTGTTTGACTGTCTCTCTCTGTCTATACCTATGTCTCTCACTCTCTCTGTCTATACCTATGTCTCTCACTCTCTCTGTCCTATACCTATGTCTCTCTCTCTCTCTGTTTGACTGTCTCTCTCTCTGTCTATACCTATGTCTCTCTCTCTCTCTGTTTGACTGTCTCTCTCTCTGTCTATACCTATGTCTCTCACTCTCTCTGTTTGACTGCCTCTCTCTCTGTCTATACCTATGTCTCTCTCTCTCTCTGTTTGACTGCCTCTCTCTCTGTCTATACCTATGTCTCTCTCTCTCTGTTTGACTGTCTCTCTCTCTGTCTATACCTATCTATCTCTCTCTCTCTCTCTCTCTCTCTCTGTTTGACTGTCTCTCTCTGTCTATACCTATGTCTCTCTCTCTCTCTGTTTGACTGTCTCTCTCTCTGTCTATACCTATGTCTCTCTCTCTCTCTCTCTGTTTGACTGTCTCTCTCTCTGTCTATACCTATGTCCCTCACACTCTCTGTTTGACTGCCTCTCTCTCTGTCTATACCTATGTCTCTCTCTCTCTGTTTGACTGTCTCTCTCTCTGTCTATACCTATGTCTCTCACTCTCTCTGTTTGACTGTCTCTCTCTGTCTATACCTATGTCTCTCTCTCTCTCTGTTTGACTGTCTCTCTCTCTGTCTATACCTATGTCTCTCTCTCTCTCTGTTTGACTGTCTCTCTCTCTGTCTATACCTATGTCTCCTCTCTCTCTGTTTGACTGTCTCTCTCTCTGTCTATACCTATGTCTCTCTCTCTCTCTCTCTGTTTGACTGTCTCTCTCTCTGTCTATACCTATGTCTCTCACTCTCTCTGTTTGACTGTCTCTCTCTGTCTATACCTATGTCTCTCTCTCTCTCTGTTTGACTGTCTCTCTCTCTGTCTATACCTATGTCTCTCTCTCTCTGTTTGACTGTCTCTCTCTCTGTCTATACCTATGTCTCTCTCTCTCTCTGTTTGACTGTCTCTCTCTCTGTCTATACCTATGTCTCTCTCTCTCTCTGTTTGACTGTCTCTCTCTGTCTATACCTATGTCTCTCACTCTCTCTGTCTATACCTATGTCTCTCTCTCTCTCTGTTTGACTGTGTCTCTCTCTGTCTATACCTATGTCTCTCTCTCTCTCTGTTTGACTGTCTCTCTCTCTGTCTATACCTATGTCTCTCACTCTCTCTGTTTGACTGCCTCTCTCTCTGTCTATACCTATGTCTCTCACTCTCTCTGTTTGACTGCCTCTCTCTCTGTCTATACCTATGTCTCTCTCTCTCTCTGTTTGACTGTCTCTCTCTCTGTCTATACCTATGTCTCTCTCTCTCTCTCTCTGTTTGACTGTCTCTCTCTGTCTATACCTATGTCTCTCTCTCTCTCTGTTTGACTGTCTCTCTCTCTGTCTATACCTATGTCCTCTCTCTCTCTGTTTGACTGTCTCTCTCTCTGTCTATACCTATGTCTCTCACTCTCTCTGTTTGACTGCCTCTCTCTCTGTCTATACCTATGTCTCTCTCTCTCTCTGTTTGACTTGCCTCTCTCTCTGTCTATACCTATGTCTCTCTCTCTCTCTGTTTGAATGTCTCTCTCTCTGTCTATACCTATGTCTCTCTCTCTCTCTCTCTGTTTGACTGTCTCTCTCTGTCTATACCTATGTCTCTCTCTCTCTCTGTTTGACTGTCTCTCTCTCTGTCTATACCTATGTCTCTCTCTCTCTGTTTGACTGTCTCTCTCTCTGTCTATACCTATGTCTCTCACTCTCTCTGTTTGACTGTCTCTCTCTGTCTATACCTATGTCTCTCTCTCTCTCTCTGTCTGACTGTCTCTCTCTCTGTCTATACCTATGTCTCTCTCTCTCTCTGTTTGACTGTCTCTCTCTCTGTCTATACCTATGTCTCCCTCTCTCTCTCTGTTTGACTGTCTCTCTCTCTGTCTATACCTATGTCTCTCTCTCTGTTTGACTGTCCTCTCTCTCTGTCTATACCTATGTCTCTCTCTCTCTCTTTCTTTGACTGTCTCTCTCTCTGTCTATACCTATGTCTCTCTCTCTGTTTGACTGTCTCTCTCTCTCTCTGTCTATCCTATGTCTCTCTCTCTCTCTCTGTTTGACTGTCGCTCTCTCTGTCTATACCTATGTCTCTCACTCTCTCTGTCTATACCTATGTCTCTCACTCTCTCTGTTTGACTGCCTCTCTCTCTGTCTATACCTATGTCTCTCTCTCTCTCTGTTTGACTGTCTCTCTCTGTCTATACCTATGTCTCTCTCTCTCTCTGTTTGACTGTCTCTCTCTGTCTATACCTATGTCTCTCTCTCTCTCTGTTTGACTGTCTCTCTCTCTGTCTATACCTATGTCTCTCACTCTCTCTGTTTGACCGTCTCCCTCTGTCTATACCTATGTCTCTCTCTCTCTCACTGTTTGACTGTCTCTCTCTGTCTATACCTATGTCTCTCACTCTCTCTGTTTGACTGTCTCTCTCTGTCTATACCAATGTCTCTCTCTCTCTCTGTTTGACTGTCTCTCTCTCTGTCTATACCTATGTCTCTCACTCTCTCTGTTTGACTGTCTCTCTCTGTCTATACCTATGTCTCTCACTCTCTCTGTTTGACTGCCTCTCTCTCTGTCTATAACTATGTCTCTCTCTCTCTCTCTGTCTATACCTATGTCTCTCACTCTCTCTGTTTGACTGTCTCTCTCTCTGTCTATACCTATGTCTCTCACTCTCTCTGTTTGACTGCCTCTCTCTCTGTCTATACCTATGTCTCTCTCTCTCTCTCTGTCTATACCTATGTCTCTCACTCTCTCTGTTTGACTGTCTCTCTCTGTCTATACCTATGTCTCTCACTCTCTCTGTTTGACTGCCTCTCTCTCTGTCTATACCTATGTCTCTCTCTCTCTCTCTGTCTATACCTATGTCTCTCACTCTCTCTGTTTGACTGTCTCTCTCTGTCTATACCTATGTCTCTCTCTCTCTCTCTCTGTCTATACCTATGTCTCTCTCTCTCTCTGTTTGACTGTCTCTCTCTCTCTCTGTTTGACTGTCTCTCTCTCTGTCTATACCTATGTCTCTCACTCTCTCTGTTTGACTGTCTCTCTCTGTCTATACCTATGTCTCTCACTCTCTCTGTCTATACCTATGTCTCTCACTCTCTCTGTCTATACCTATGTCTCTCTCTCTCTCTGTTTGACTGTCTCTCTCTCTGTCTATACCTATGTCTCTCTCTCTCTCTGTTTGACTGTCTCTCTCTCTGTCTATACCTATGTCTCTCACTCTCTCTGTTTGACTGCCTCTCTCTCTGTCTATACCTATGTCTCTCACTCTCTCTGTCTATACCTATGTCTCTCTCTCTCTCTGTTTGACTGTCTCTCTCTCTGTCTATACCTATGTCTCTCTCTCTCTCTGTTTGACTGTCTCTCTCTCTGTCTATACCTATGTCTCTCTCTCTCTCTGTTTGACTGCCTCTCTCTCTGTCTATACCTATGTCTCTCTCTCTCTCTGTTTGACTGCCTCTCTCTCTGTCTATACCTATGTCTCTCTCTCTCTGTTTGACTGTCTCTCTCTCTGTCTATACCTATCTATCTCTCTCTCTCTCTCTGTTTGACTGTCTCTCTCTGTCTATACCTATGTCTCTCTCTCTCTCTGTTTGACTGTCTCTCTCTCTGTCTATACCTATGTCTCTCTCTCTCTCTCTCTGTTTGACTGTCTCTCTCTCTGTCTATACCTATGTCCCTCACACTCTCTGTTTGACTGCCTCTCTCTCTGTCTATACCTATGTCTCTCACTCTCTCTGTTTGACTGCCTCTCTCTCTGTCTATACCTATGTCTCTCACTCTCTCTGTCTATACCTATGTCTCTCTCTCTCTCTGTTTGACTGTCTCTCTCTGTCTATACCTATGTCTCTCTCTCTCTCTGTTTGACTGTCTCTCTCTGTCTATACCTATGTCTCTCTCTCTCTGTTTGACTGTCTCTCTCTCTGTCTATACCTATGTCCCTCACACTCTCTGTTTGATTGCCTCTCTCTCTGTCTATACCTATGTCTCTCTCTCTCTGTTGACTGTCTCTCTCTCTGTCTATACCTATGTCTCTCACTCTCTCTGTTTGACTGTCTCTCTCTGTCTATACCTATGTCTCTCTCTCTCTGTTTGACTGTCTCTCTCTCTGTCTATACCTATGTCTCTCTCTCTCTCTGTTTGACTGTCTCTCTCTCTGTCTATACCTATGTCTCTCTCTCTCTCTGTTTGACTGTCTCTCTCTGTCTATACCTATGTCTCTCACTCTCTCTGTCTATACCTATGTCTCTCTCTCTCTCTGTTTGACTGTGTCTCTCTCTGTCTATACCTATGTCTCTCTCTCTCTCTGTTTGACTGTCTCTCTCTCTGTCTATACCTATGTCCTCTCACTCTCTCTCTTTGACTGCCTCTCTCTCTGTCTATACCTATGTCTCTCTCTCTCTCTGTTTGACTGCCTCTCTCTCTGTCTATACCTATGTCTCTCTCTCTCTCTGTTTGACTGTCTCTCTCTCTGTCTATACCTATGTCTCTCTCTCTCTCTCTCTGTTTGACTGTCTCTCTCTGTCTATACCTATGTCTCTCTCTCTCTCTGTTTGACTGTCTCTCTCTCTGTCTATACCTATGTCTCTCTCTCTCTGTTTGACTGTCTCTCTCTCTGTCTATACCTATGTCTCTCACACTCTCTGTTTGACTGTCTCTCTCTCTGTCTATACCTATGTCTCTCTCTCTCTGTTTGACTGTCTCTCTCTCTGTCTATACCTATGTCTCTCACTCTCTCTGTTTGACTGTCCTCTCTCTGTCTATACCTATGTCTCTCTCTCTCTCTGTTTGACTGTCTCGCTCTCTGTCTATACCTATGTCTCTCTCTCTCTCTGTTTTGACTGTCTCTCTCTCTGTCTATACCTATGTCTCTCTCTCCTCTGTTTGACTGTCTCTCTCTCTGTCTATACCTATGTCTCTCTCTCTCTCTCTGTTTGACTGTCTCTCTCTCTGTCTATACCTTTGTCTCTCTCTCTGTTTGACTGTCTCTCTCTCTGTCTATACCTATGTCTCTCTCTCTCTCTTTCTTTGACTCTCTCTCTCTCTGTCTATACCTATGTCTCTCTCTCTGTTTGACTGTCTCTCTCTCTCTGTCTATACCTATGTCTCTCTCTCTCTCTCTGTTTGACTGTCTCTCTCTCTGTCTATACCTATGTCTCTCTCTCTCTCTGTTTGACTGTCTCTCTCTCTGTCTATAACCTATGTCTCTCTCTCTCTCTCTCTGTTTGACTGCCTCTCTCTCTGTCTATACCTATGTCTCTCTCTGTTTGACTGTCTCTCTCTCTGTCTATACCTATGTCTCTCTCTCTCTCTCTCTGTTTGACTGTCTCTCCCTGTCTATACCTATGTCTCTCTCTCTCTCTGTTTGACTGTCTCTCTCTCTGTCTATACCTATGTCTCTCTCTCTCTCTCTGTTTGACTGTCTCTCTCTCTGTCTATACCTATGTCTCTCACACTCTCTGTTTGACTGTCTCTCTCTCTGTCTATACCTATGTCTCTCACTCTCTCTGTTTGACTGTCTCTCTCTCTGTCTATACCTATGTCTCTCTCTCTCTCTGTTTGACTGTCTCTCTCTCTGTCTATACCTATGTCTCTCTCTCTCTCTCTGTTTGACTGCCTCTCTCTCTGTCTATACCTATGTCTCTCTCTCTCTCTGTTTGACTGTCTCTCTCTCTGTTTGACTGTCTCTCTCTCTGTCTATACCTATGTCTCTCTCTCTCTCTCTCTGTTTGACTGTCTCTCCCTGTCTATACCTATGTCTCTCTCTCTCTCTGTTTGACTGTCTCTCTCTCTGTCTATACCTATGTCTCTCTCTCTCTCTCTGTTTGACTGTCTCTCTCTCTGTCTATACCTATGTCTCTCACACTCTCTGTTTGACTGTCTCTCTCTCTGTCTATACCTATGTCTCTCACTCTCTCTGTTTGACTGTCTCTCTCTGTCTATACCTATGTCTCTCTCTCTCTCTGTTTGACTGTCTCTCTCTCTGTCTATACCTATGTCTCTCTCTCTCTCTGTTTGACTGTCTCTCTCTCTGTCTATACCTATGTCTCTCTCTCTCTCTGTTTGACTGTCTCTCTCTCTGTCTATACCTATGTCTCTCTCTCTCTCTCTGTTTGACTGTCTCTCTCTCTGTCTATACCTATGTCTCTCTCTCTGTTTGACTGTCTCTCTCTCTGTCTATACCTATGTCTCTCTCTCACTCTTTCTTTGACTGTCTCTCTCTCTGTCTATACCTATGTCTCTCTCTCTGTTTGACTGTCTCTCTCTCTCTCTGTCTATACCTATGTCTCTCTCTCTCTCTCTGTTTGACTGTCGCTCTCTCTGTCTATACCTATGTCTCTCACTCTCTCTGTCTATACCTATGTCTCTCACTCTCTCTGTTTGACTGCCTCTCTCTCTGTCTATACCTATGTCTCTCTCTCTCTCTCTGTTTGACTGTCTCTCTCTGTCTATACCTATGTCTCTCTCTCTCTCTGTTTGACTGTCTCTCTCTGTCTATACCTATGTCTCTCTCTCTCTCTCTGTTTGACTGTCTCTCTCTCTGTCTATACCTGTCTCTCACTCTCTCTGTTTGACCGTCTCCCTCTGTCTATACCTATGTCTCTCTCTCTCTCACTGTTTGACTGTCTCTCTCTGTCTATACCAATGTCTCTCTGTCTCTCTGTTTGACTGTCTCTCTCTCTGTCTATACCTATGTCTCTCTCTCTCTCTGTTTGACTGTCTCTCTCTGTCTATACCTATGTCTCTCACTCTCTCTGTTTGACTGCCTCTCTCTCTGTCTATAACTATGTCTCTCTCTCTCTCTCTGTCTATACCTATGTCTCTCACTCTCTCTGTTTGACTGTCTCTCTCTGTCTATACCTATGTCTCTCACTCTCTCTGTTTGACTGCCTCTCTCTCTCTCTATACCTATGTCTCTCTCTCTCTCTCTGTCTATACCTATGTCTCTCACTCTCTCTGTTTGACTGTCTCTCTCTGTCTATACCTATGTCTCTCACTCTCTCTGTTTGACTGCCTCTCTCTCTGTCTATACCTATGTCTCTCTCTCTCTCTCTGTCTATACCTATGTCTCTCACTCTCTCTGTTTGACTGTCTCTCTCTGTCTATACCTATGTCTCTCTCTCTCTCTCTCTCTGTCTATACCTATGTCTCTCACTCTCTCTGTTTGACTGTCTCTCTCTGTCTATACCTATGTCTCTCTCTCTCTCTGTTTGACTGTCTCTCTCTCTGTCTATACCTATGTCTCTCACTCTCTCTGTTTGACTGTCTCTCTCTGTCTATACCTATGTCTCTCACTCTCTCTGTCTATACCTATGTCTCTCACTCTCTCTGTCTATACCTATGTCTCTCTCTCTCTCTGTTTGACTGTCTCTCTCTCTGTCTATACCTATGTCTCTCTCTCTCTCTGTTTGACTGTCTCTCTCTCTGTCTATACCTATGTCTCTCACTCTCTCTGTTTGACTGCCTCTCTCTCTGTCTATACCTATGTCTCTCTCTCTCTCTGTTTGACTGCCTCTCTCTCTGTCTATACCTATGTCTCTCTCTCTCTGTTTGACTGTCTCTCTCTCTGTCTATACCTATCTCTCTCTCTCTCTCTCTCTCTCTCTCTGTTTGACTGTCTCTCTCTGTCTATACCTATGTCTCTCTCTCTCTCTGTTTGACTGTCTCTCTCTCTGTCTATACCTATGTCTCTCTCTCTCTCTCTCTGTTTGACTGTCTCTCTCTCTGTCTATACCTATGTCCCTCACACTCTCTGTTTGACTGCCTCTCTCTCTGTCTATACCTATGTCTCTCTCTCTCTGTTTGACTGTCTCTCTCTCTGTCTATACCTATGTCTCTCACTCTCTCTGTTTGACTGTCTCTCTCTGTCTATACCTATGTCTCTCTCTCTCTGTTTGACTGTCTCTCTCTCTGTCTATACCTATGTCTCTCTCTCTCTCTGTTTGACTGTCTCTCTCTCTGTCTATACCTATGTCTCTCTCTCTCTCTGTTTGACTGTCTCTCTCTGTCTATACCTATGTCTCTCACTCTCTCTGTCTATACCTATGTCTCTCACTCTCTCTGTTTGACTGTCTCTCTCTCTGTCTATACCTATGTCTCTCTCTCTCTCTGTTTGACTGTCTCTCTCTCTGTCTATACCTATGTCTCTCTCTCTCTCTGTTTGACTGTCTCTCTCTGTCTATACCTATGTCTCTCTCTCTGTCTATACCTATGTCTCTCACTCTCTCTGTTTGACTGTCTCTCTCTGTCTATACCTATGTCTCTCTCTCTCTCTGTTTGACTGTCTCTCTCTCTGTCTATACCTATGTCTCTCACTCTCTCTGTTTGACTGCCTCTCTCTCTGTCTATACCTATGTCTCTCTCTCTCTCTGTTTGACTGCCTCTCTCTCTGTCTATACCTATGTCTCTCTCTCTCTCTGTTTGACTGTCTCTCTCTCTGTCTATACCTATGTCTCTCTCTCTCTCTCTCTGTTTGACTGTCTCTCTCTGTCTATACCTATGTCTCTCTCTCTCTCTGTTTGACTGTCTCTCTCTCTGTCTATACCTATGTCTCTCTCTCTCTGTTTGACTGTCTCTCTCTCTGTCTATACCTATGTCTCTCACACTCTCTGTTTGACTGTCTCTCTCTCTGTCTATACCTATGTCTCTCTCTCTCTGTTTGACTGTCTCTCTCTCTGTCTATACCTATGTCTCTCACTCTCTCTGTTTGACTGTCTCTCTCTCTGTCTATACCTATGTCTCTCTCTCTCTCTGTTTGACTGTCTCTCTCTCTGTCTATACCTATGTCTCTCTCTCTCTCTCTCTGTTTGACTGTCTCTCTCTGTCTATACCTATGTCTCTCTCTCTCTCTGTTTGACTGTCTCTCTCCCTGTCTATACCTATGTCTCTCTCTCTCTCTGTTTGACTGTCTCTCTCTCTGTCTATACCTATGTCTCTCTCTCTCTCTCTGTTTGACTGTCTCTCTCTCTGTCTATACCTATGTCTCTCTCTCTGTTTGACTGTCTCTCTCTCTGTCTATACCTATGTCTCTCTCTCTCTCTTTCTTTGACTGTCTCTCTCTCTGTCTATACCTATGTCTCTCTCTCTGTTTGACTGTCTCTCTCTCTCTCTGTCTATACCTATGTCTCTCTCTCTCTCTCTGTTTGACTGTCGCTCTCTCTGTCTATACCTATGTCTCTCACTCTCTCTGTCTATACCTATGTCTCTCACTCTCTCTGTTTGACTGCCTCTCTCTCTGTCTATACCTATGTCTCTCTCTCTCTCTGTTTGACTGTCTCTCTCTGTCTATACCTATGTCTCTCTCTCTCTCTGTTTGACTGTCTCTCTCTGTCTATACCTATGTCTCTCTCTCTCTCTGTTTGACTGTCTCTCTCTCTGTCTATACCTATGTCTCTCACTCTCTCTGTTTGACCGTCTCCCTCTGTCTATACCTATGTCTCTCTCTCTCTCACTGTTTGACTGTCTCTCTCTGTCTATACCTATGTCTCTCACTCTCTCTGTTTGACTGTCTCTCTCTGTCTATACCAATGTCTCTCTCTCTCTCTGTTTGACTGTCTCTCTCTCTGTCTATACCTATGTCTCTCACTCTCTCTGTTTGACTGTCTCTCTCTGTCTATACCTATGTCTCTCACTCTCTCTGTTTGACTGCCTCTCTCTCTGTCTATAACTATGTCTCTCTCTCTCTCTCTGTCTATACCTATGTCTCTCACTCTCTCTGTTTGACTGTCTCTCTCTGTCTATACCTATGTCTCTCACTCTCTCTGTTTGACTGCCTCTCTCTCTGTCTATACCTATGTCTCTCTCTCTCTCTCTGTCTATACCTATGTCTCTCACTCTCTCTGTTTGACTGTCTCTCTCTGTCTATACCTATGTCTCTCACTCTCTCTGTTTGACTGCCTCTCTCTCTGTCTATACCTATGTCTCTCTCTCTCTCTCTGTCTATACCTATGTCTCTCACTCTCTCTGTTTGACTGTCTCTCTCTGTCTATACCTATGTCTCTCTCTCTCTCTCTCTCTCTGTCTATACCTATGTCTCTCACTCTCTCTGTTTGACTGTCTCTCTCTGTCTATACCTATGTCTCTCTCTCTCTCTGTTTGACTGTCTCTCTCTCTCTCTGTTTGACTGTCTCTCTCTCTGTCTATACCTATGTCTCTCACTCTCTCTGTTTGACTGTCTCTCTCTGTCTATACCTATGTCTCTCACTCTCTCTGTCTATACCTATGTCTCTCACTCTCTCTGTCTATACCTATGTCTCTCTCTCTCTCTGTTTGACTGTCTCTCTCTCTGTCTATACCTATGTCTCTCTCTCTCTCTGTTTGACTGTCTCTCTCTCTGTCTATACCTATGTCTCTCACTCTCTCTGTTTGACTGCCTCTCTCTCTGTCTATACCTATGTCTCTCTCTCTCTCTGTTTGACTGCCTCTCTCTCTGTCTATACCTATGTCTCTCTCTCTCTGTTTGACTGTCTCTCTCTCTGTCTATACCTATCTATCTCTCTCTCTCTCTCTCTCTCTCTCTGTTTGACTGTCTCTCTCTGTCTATACCTATGTCTCTCTCTCTCTCTGTTTGACTGTCTCTCTCTCTGTCTATACCTATGTCTCTCTCTCTCTCTCTCTGTTTGACTGTCTCTCTCTCTGTCTATACCTATGTCCCTCACACTCTCTGTTTGACTGCCTCTCTCTCTGTCTATACCTATGTCTCTCTCTCTCTGTTTGACTGTCTCTCTCTCTGTCTATACCTATGTCTCTCACTCTCTCTGTTTGACTGTCTCTCTCTGTCTATACCTATGTCTCTCTCTCTCTGTTTGACTGTCTCTCTCTCTGTCTATACCTATGTCTCTCTCTCTCTCTGTTTGACTGTCTCTCTCTCTGTCTATACCTATGTCTCTCTCTCTCTCTGTTTGACTGTCTCTCTCTGTCTATACCTATGTCTCTCACTCTCTCTGTCTATACCTATGTCTCTCTCTCTCTCTGTTTGACTGTGTCTCTCTCTGTCTATACCTATGTCTCTCTCTCTCTCTGTTTGACTGTCTCTCTCTCTGTCTATACCTATGTCTCTCACTCTCTCTCTTTGACTGCCTCTCTCTCTGTCTATACCTATGTCTCTCTCTCTCTCTGTTTGACTGCCTCTCTCTCTGTCTATACCTATGTCTCTCTCTCTCTGTTTGACTGTCTCTCTCTCTGTCTATACCTATCTATCTCTCTCTCTCTCTCTCTCTCTCTCTCTGTTTGACTGTCTCTCTCTGTCTATACCTATGTCTCTCTCTCTCTCTGTTTGACTGTCTCTCTCTCTGTCTATACCTATGTCTCTCTCTCTCTCTGTTTGACTGTCTCTCTCTCTGTCTATACCTATGTCTCTCACTCTCTCTGTTTGACTGTCTCTCTCTGTCTATACCTATGTCTCTCTCTCTCTCTGTTTGACTGTCTCGCTCTCTGTCTATACCTATGTCTCTCTCTCTCTCTGTTTGACTGTCTCTCTCTCTGTCTATACCTATGTCTCTCTCTCTCTGTTTGACTGTCTCTCTCTCTGTCTATACCTATGTCTCTCTCTCTCTCTCTGTTTGACTGTCTCTCTCTCTGTCTATACCTTTATCTCTCTCTCTGTTTGACTGTCTCTCTCTCTGTCTATACCTATGTCTCTCTCTCTCTCTTTCTTTGACTCTCTCTCTCTCTGTCTATACCTATGTCTCTCTCTCTGTTTGACTGTCTCTCTCTCTCTGTCTATACCTATGTCTCTCTCTCTCTCTCTGTATGACTGTCGCTCTCTCTGTCTATACCTATGTCTCTCACTCTCTCTGTCTATACCTATGTCTCTCACTCTCTCTGTTTGACTGCCTCTCTCTCTGTCTATACCTATGTCTCTCTCTCTCTCTGTTTGACTGTCTCTCTCTGTCTATACCTATGTCTCTCTCTCTCTCTGTTTGACTGTCTCTCTCTGTCTATACCTATGTCTCTCTCTCTCTCTGTTTGACTGTCTCTCTCTGTCTATACCT
Organism: Eledone cirrhosa; assembly: GCA_964016885.1. Lineage (NCBI taxonomy): Eukaryota > Metazoa > Mollusca > Cephalopoda > Octopoda > Eledonidae > Eledone > Eledone cirrhosa. Next base: position 20,770 of record CAXHJY010000987.1, read on the forward strand.
ATGTCTCTCTCTCTCTCTGTTTGACTGTCTCTCTCTCTGTCTATACCTATGTCTCTCACTCTCTCTGTTTGACTGTCTCTCTCTGTCTATACCTATGTCTCTCACTCTCTCTGTTTGACTGTCTCTCTCTCTGTCTATACCTATGTCTCTCTCTCTCTCTGTTTGACTGTCTCTCTCTGTCTATACCTATGTCTCTCTCTCTCTCTGTTTGACCGTCTCCCTCTGTCTATACCTGTCTCTCTCTCTCTCACTGTTTGACTGTCTCTCTCTGTCTATACCTATGTCTCTCACTCTCTATGTTTGACTGTCTCTCTCTGTCTATACCAATGTCTCTCTCTCTCTCTGTTTGACTGTCTCTCTCTCTGTCTATACCTATGTCTCTCACTCTCTCTGTTTGACTGCCTCTCTCTCTGTCTATACCTATGTCTCTCTCTCTCTCTCTGTCTATACCTATGTCTCTCACTCTCTCTGTTTGACTGTCTCTCTCTGTCTATACCTATGTCTCTCTCTCTCTCTCTCTCTCTGTCTATACCTGTCTCTCACTCTCTCTGTTTGACTGTCTCTCTCTGTCTATACCTATGTCTCTCTCTCTCTCTGTTTGACTGTCTCTCTCTCTGTCTATACCTATGTCTCTCTCTCTCTCTGTTTGACTGTCTCTCTCTCTGTCTATACCTATGTCTCTCACTCTCTCTGTTTGACTGTCTCTCTCTGTCTATACCTATGTCTCTCTCTCTCTCTGTTTGACTGTCTCGCTCTCTGTCTATACCTATGTCTCTCTCTCTCTCTGTTTGACTGTCTCTCTCTCTGTCTATACCTATGTCTCTCTCTCTCTGTTTGACTGTCTCTCTCTCTGTCTATACCTATGTCTCTCTCTCTCTCTCTGTTTGACTGTCTCTCTCTCTGTCTATACCTTTATCTCTCTCTCTGTTTGACTGTCTCTCTCTCTGTCTATACCTATGTCTCTCTCTCTCTCTTTCTTTGACTCTCTCTCTCTCTGTCTATACCTATGTCTCTCTCTCTGTTTGACTGTCTCTCTCTCTCTGTCTATACCTATGTCTCTCTCTCTCTCTCTGTATGACTGTCGCTCTCTCTGTCTATACCTATGTCTCTCACTCTCTCTGTCTATACCTATGTCTCTCACTCTCTCTGTTTGACTGCCTCTCTCTCTGTCTATACCTATGTCTCTCTCTCTCTCTGTTTGACTGTCTCTCTCTGTCTATACCTATGTCTCTCTCTCTCTCTGTTTGACTGTCTCTCTCTGTCTATACCTATGTCTCTCTCTCTCTCTGTTTGACTGTCTCTCTCTGTCTATACCTATGTCTCTCTCTCTCTCTGTTTGACTGTCTCTCTCTCTGTCTATACCTATGTCTCTCACTCTCTCTGTTTGACTGTCTCTCTCTGTCTATACCTATGTCTCTCACTCTCTCTGTTTGACTGTCTCTCTCTCTGTCTATACCTATGTCTCTCTCTCTCTCTGTTTGACTGTCTCTCTCTGTCTATACCTATGTCTCTCTCTCTCTCTGTTTGACCGTCTCCCTCTGTCTATACCTGTCTCTCTCTCTCTCACTGTTTGACTGTCTCTCTCTGTCTATACCTATGTCTCTCACTCTCTATGTTTGACTGTCTCTCTCTGTCTATACCAATGTCTCTCTCTCTCTCTGTTTGACTGTCTCTCTCTCTGTCTATACCTATGTCTCTCACTCTCTCTGTTTGACTGTCTCTCTCTGTCTATACCTATGTCTCTCACTCTCTCTGTTTGACTGCCTCTCTCTCTGTCTATACCTATGTCTCTCTCTCTCTGTTTGACTGTCTCTCTCTCTGTCTATACCTATGTCTCTCACTCTCTCTGTTTGACTGTCTCTCTCTGTCTATACCTATGTCTCTCACTCTCTCTGTTTGACTGCCTCTCTCTCTGTCTATACCTATGTCTCTCTCTCTCTCTCTGTCTATACCTATGTCTCTCACTCTCTCTGTTTGACTGTCTCTCTCTGTCTATACCTATGTCTCTCTCTCTCTCTCTCTGTCTATACCTATGTCTCTCACTCTCTCTGTTTGACTGTCTCTCTCTGTCTATACCTATGTCTCTCTCTCTCTCTCTGTTTGACTGTCTCTCTCTCTGTCTATACCTATGTCTCTCACTCTCTCTGTTTGACTGTCTCTCTCTGTCTATACCTATGTCTCTCACTCTCTCTGTCCATACCTATGTCTCTCACTCTCTCTGTCTATACCTATGTCTCTCTCTCTCTCTGTTTGACTGTCTCTCTCTCTGTCTATACCTATGTCTCTCTCTCTCTCTGTTTGACTGTCTCTCTCTCTGTCTATACCTATGTCTCTCACTCTCTCTGTTTGACTGCCTCTCTCTCTGTCTATACCTATCTCTCTCACTCTCTCTGTTTGACTGTCTCTCTCTGTCTATACCTATGTCTCTCACTCTCTCTGTCTATACCTATGTCTCTCACTCTCTCTGTCTATACCTATGTCTCTCTCTCTCTCTGTTTGACTGTCTCTCTCTGTCTATACCTATGTCTCTCTCTCTCTCTGTTTGACTGTCTCTCTCTCTGTCTATACCTATGTCTCTCTCTCTCTGTTTGACTGCCTCTCTCTCTGTCTATACCTATGTCTCTCTCTCTCTGTTTGACTGTCTCTCTCTCTGTCTATACCTATCTATCTCTCTCTCTCTCTCTCTCTCTCTCTGTTTGACTGTCTCTCTCTGTCTATACCTATGTCTCTCTCTCTCTCTGTTTGACTGTCTCTCTCTCTGTCTATACCTATGTCTCTCTCTCTCTCTCTCTGTTTGACTGTCTCTCTCTCTGTCTATACCTATGTCTCTCACACTCTCTGTTTGACTGCCTCTCTCTCTGTCTATACCTATGTCTCTCTCTCTCTGTTTGACTGTCTCTCTCTCTGTCTATACCTATGTCTCTCACTCTCTCTGTTTGACTGTCTCTCTCTCTGTCTATACCTATGTCTCTCTCTCTGTTTGACTGTCTCTCTCTCTGTCTATACCTATGTCTCTCTCTCTCTCTCTGTTTGACTGTCTCTCTCTCTGCCTATACCTATGTCTCTCTCTCTCTCTCTCTGTTTGACTGTCTCTCTCTCTGTCTATACCTATGTCTCTCTCTCTCTCTGTTTGACTGTCTCTCTCTCTGCCTATACCTATGTCTCTCTCTCTCTCTCTCTGTTTGACTGTCTCTCTCTCTGTCTATACCTATGTCTCTCTCTCTCTCTGTTTGACTGTCTCTCTCTCTGTCTATACCTATGTCTCTCTCTCTCTCTCTCTCTGTCTATACCTATGTCTCTCTCTCTCTCTCTGTTTGACTGCCTCTCTCTCTGTCTATACCTATGTCTCTCACTCTCTCTGTTTGACTGTCTCTCTCTCTGTCTATACCTATGTCTCTCTCTCTCTCTGTTTGACTGTCTCTCTCTCTGTCTATACCTATGTCTCTCTCTCTCTCTCTCTCTGTCTATACCTATGTCTCTCTCTCTCTCTCTGTTTGACTGCCTCTCTCTCTGTCTATACCTATGTCTCTCACTCTCTCTGTTTGACTGTCTCTCTCTCTGTCTATACCTATGTCTCTCACTCTCTCTGTTTGACTGTCTCTCTCTGTCTATACCTATGTCCCTCTCTCTCTCTCTGTTTGACTGTCTCTCTCTCTGTCTATACCTATGTCTCTCTCTCTCTCTGTTTGACTGTCTCTCTCTGTCTATACCTATGTCTCTCTCTCTCTCTGTTTGACTGTCTCTCTCTCTGTCTATACCTATGTCTCTCTGTCTATACCTATGTCTCTCTCTCTCTCTGTCTATACCTATGTCTCTCTCTCTCTCTGTTTGACTGTCTCTCTCTCTGTCTATACCTATGTCTCTCTCTCTCTCTCTCTCTGTCTATACCTATGTCTCTCTCTCTCTCTCTGTTTGACAGCCTCTCTCTCTGTCTATACCTATGTCTCTCACTCTCTCTGTTTGACTGTCTCTCTCTCTGTCTATACCTATGTCTCTCACTCTCTCTGTTTGACTGTCTCTCTCTGTCTATACCTATGTCCCTCTCTCTCTCTCTGTTTGACTGTCTCTCTCTCTGTCTATACCTATGTCTCTCTCTCTCTCTGTTTGACTGTCTCTCTCTGTCTATACCTATGTCTCTCTCTCTCTGTTTGACTGTCTCTCTCTCTGTCTATACCTATGTCTCTCTGTCTATACCTATGTCTCTCTCTCTCTCTGTCTATACCTATGTCTCTCTCTCTCTATATATATATATATATATATATCTCACTATGACTATCTCTCTCTCTATATATATGTCTCTCTCACTATGACTATCTCTCTCTCTCTATATATATATATATATCTCACTATGACTATCTCTCTCTCTATATATATGTCTCTCTCACTATGACTATCTCTCTCTCTCTATATATATATATATATCTCACTATGACTATCTCTCTCTCTATATATATATATATATCTCACTATGACTATCTCTCTCTCTATATATATATATATATCTCACTATGACTATCTCTCTCTCTATATATATGTCTCTCTCACTATGACTATCTCTCTCTCTATATATATATATATATATATATCTCACTATGACTATCTCTCTCTATATATATATATGTCTCTCTCTACCATCCCTGTCCCACTCACCTCACCACGCCGCCATATTTACTCCTTCAGCTTGCTTGATCTCTCTCTCTCTCTCTACCACCATCTGTCTGTCTGTCTCTCTCTCTATCTCTCTCTCTCTCAATATATATATATATATATATATATATATATATATATATATATATATATATATATATATATATATATAGATATCAATCTCTATCTCTTTTTCTAAGTGTCTCTCT
>CAXHJY010000988.1:7500-12500 GCA_964016885.1 Eledone cirrhosa
TATCTATATCTATATATAAATATCTATATCTATATATAAATATCTATATCTATATATAAATATCTATATCTATATAGATATTTATATATATATATAGATATCTATATATATATATAGATATGTATATCTATATATAGATATGTATATCTATATATATATAGATATGTATATCTATATCTATATAGATATACATATCTCTCTATATATAGAGATATACATATAGATATAAATATATATAGAAGAGCTTCTACAGGACTAGAACTGTTTCATTCATGAGAAATCATCAGGAAGATCAGGAGCTTCCTGATGATTTCTCACGAATGAAACAGCTCTAGTCCTGTAGAAGCTCTTCTATATTAAAACTGTTATACTATGCTATGTATTGAGTACCTTACTTACTGTGGTTACCTCCGATTGAACCCGGTATAACTTATGATATATATATAGATATATGGAGGCACATGGCTCAGTGGTTAGAGCATTGGCCTTGCAATTGAAAGGTTGTGAGTTCAATTCCCAGACCGGGTGATGTGTTGTTTCCTTGAGCAAGACACTTTATTTCACATTGCTCCAGTTTACTCAGCTGTAGAAATGAGATGATAGGGACTGGGGTCCCTATCATTCCACTGCAAAGTGGTCGTGGAGGTGCCACGGCAAAAAAGCACCCAGCACTCACTGTCAATGAGGTTGGTGTTAGGAAGGGCATCCAGCTGTAGAACTGAAGCCAGAATCAGTTTCCGTCCCACCCTTGCAAGCAGGGAAAACCGGACGTAAAATGAAATGATGATGATGATGAAATGATATAAATAGAGAGAGATTAAATAAAGATAGCGTAGATATACAATACAACAGGAGGAACATAATAGCACCACTGACGATGTTGCAGATGTGCAACGAAAGAACTTTGTTAGACTATATATATGTGTTAGTATCTATTTTATATCTGTATTTTTTACCGCTGGTCAGTCAATGGTAAACATTGAGGACCGAATAAATTAACTGATATAAAAGATACAGAAGCGAAAACCAACCAAATAGTGAGTGTGTTCTATTATTAATTCTGGCAATATTATTACAATATGACCCTCCCCAAGTATAACAACATATATAGATATACATATAGATATATATTATTCAAAATGTTAATAAATGAAAAATATTCTCATAATCAAAATAAAATATATATTTTATTATACATATTTCAAAGGTACAATGGTGTTTAAGTACGTTTTCATAATTTGTAAAATTGTATTCGTTGATTAATCAACGAACCCTATTAATCTTTGGTTTGAGAGAGAGAGAGATCAATGATAGGAAACTATATTTATAAAACCATATTTATTCTATTATATATATTTCAAGGGTACCAAAACTTTGGTACGATATCATCAGATAAAATACAAAGGGTGTTTTATAAATATTGACATATCCAGGAATGATACCTTAACGGTTCAAGTTTCCATTTATTAATATCATTGATATTATACTCCAGAAAACTGTCGAGTGCTTCGAATCTGTTGTGAATATATTTGTTGAATTACCAACAAATTAAATATCCCTTTGCTTATATATATATATATGTGTGTATATATGTGTGCGTGTGGTGTGGTGTGTATAGTGAAGGCACATGGCTTAGTGGTTAGAGCATTGGGCTTGCAATCGAAAGGTTGTGAGTTCAATTCTCAGACCGGGTGATGTGTTGTTTCCTTGAGCAAGACACTTTATTTCACATTGCTCCAGTTTACTCAGCTGTAGAAATGGGCCACTGCAAAGTGGTCGTGGAGATGCCACGGCAAAAGAGCACCCAGCCCTCACTGTAAAGTGGACGTGTAGGCGCCACGGCAAAACAGCACCCGGACCACACTGTAAAATGGACGTGGAGGTGCCACAGTAAAAAAGCACCCAGCACTCACTGTAAATGAGGTTGGTGTTAGGAAAGCTGTAGAAATCAAGCCAGAATCAGTTCCCATTCCACCCTTGCAAGCAGGGAAAAGCGGACGTAAAATGATGATGTATGCGTGTGTCTGTATATATATATATATGTATATATATATATATATATATATGTGTGTGTGTCTATATATATGTGTGTATGTATGTATGTATGTATGTATATAACGAGGTTGAGGGTGTGCGAGTGAGAGCGAAAGTGATGTGCGTATAAATTGATATAAGCAACGAAGAGCCGTCTCACGTGAGCCAGTGAATTACGTAAACCGTGAATGAGTTATTTTATAAATGATGGTAGTTTACTGGTCAATACGTGATTGAATTAATGATGACACTAAGGTTGACACTCATTAAATGCTATATTTGTCAACATTTATTAGATGAAGCTTTTTTTTTCTATGTGAGGTAACAAGAACTGTAGGTCTCGGTAATTCTCAATCAACAAGTTATATAAACAACGAAACGATATGATATGATAATTTATTTGTAAATATTTGATTGTATCTTGTGTAATTTAGCAGATATGTGAATATACTCGTTTCCACTGTACGTATGCAGTCGTAGAAATATATATATTTAAATATATGTAAATGCTTTAAGAAATAACAACAATAATAATAAAGTTTAAGCGGAAGATCCAAAGCATTGATTATTCTAGGTGAAAATCGATAGAATACAGCCGGTATAAATTGCTTTTGTGTTCGATATCTTTCACAATATTTTGATATTTCCCAATCAAGTAGCTGATTTAATTCACTAATATAAAAATTATCGTTCATATGGTTAGGTGATAAAAACAAAAGAACTTTCGAGAAATTGTACGTGTGAAATGTGTAAGTATGTGTGTGTATACAATTGGTGTAGGCATGTGCTTGCAGCTGGTGACATGTGTGCAGCGTTGTACATGTTAATTTATGTTGGTAGAGTTAAGTCTGGCGGCAACAATTTTGCACATGTGCACTAGGAAAATATAAAGTTGGAAACAGTATGGGACGGTAAGCGGCAGCAGAAGGAAAAGCTTAAAAAGAACGAAATGGAGAGATTTAATAACTAGTAGTCGAGCATTAGTACGAAGTGAGAATAACAAAACAAGAAATAGTGTGGGAGGAGGGGAAGACAAATAAACAAGTTAACTACTTTAAGAAACAATAAGACTACAAGAATTGTATCTCGGCTAATTATACCTTATTAATTTAGTTATATGTACGTGCGGTCTCAATTATTTGTTAACCTTATAATATACGAATGAAACAAAAAATAAACCAAGTTATACATAATTTAAATATAATATTGATTATATGAGAATCAATTGGGTAGAGAAAGAGAAAGTATGAATTAAATATGGAAGGAAAAGTAAATTTTGTTTATGAATGTTATAATGTAATAAAGATTGAAGGTGGGGTGCTCTAACGCTGAGCAATCTCCCCAAGAAACAAACGTAATATTTATAGAATTTATTTTGAAATAATTGTTTCTAATTTAGGCACAAGGCCAGCAAATACCCAGTGCATTACTGGTACTTTATTTTATCGACCTCGTAAGGATGAAAGGTAAAGTCAACCTCGACAATGACATTAAAAGTCCAATATCCTGAGCTGTGAAGACTGATTTACATAATTAGAGCAGTATGTTTAGGTATGCCTGTTAAATAGTCACAATATTTCACAGCAACATGCATGTAACCAGGTACGTGTATCTGCTAATTACTATCATCTCAAGAGACACAATTTATCACCATTTCTTCAGCTAACACATACAACAGTTATTTTCTTTCGACGAAATTACTTGACCGTAGCCTTTTTCAAGAAATGCTTCAATTATTTTACTATAATGCGTGTGTGTCTATAATGCGTGTTGCGTTCTGAGTTCAAATAGCCCCGAGGTCAACTTTGCCTTTCGTCCTTCAACGATGGATAAATTCTGGGGTTAATTTAATCCACTAATCCCTCGCCCAAAATGTCTGTTAGAAGAAATTATACATATTAAAATGTTTAATTACTTGTACCCAGTCTGCCTTCAATTAGAAATAGCTGAATCTCCCCTGAATTATATCCTACTGTCTTAAAATAGTCGGAACACATTGGATAAAGTCCTTGATATGATGTCGGAAAAACAACAATCAAAATGATGAATTTGATTTGTTCGATCTAAGCTGAACTGGGATTAACAACAGCATCCTAATATTGAAATGCAGAAGTTGCTAGGAACATTACGGATGTGATGAGACAGGCAGTTTATTTTTCACACATCGAGTACAAAGAATAAACCTAGTGACACGTACTAACAACAATGTGTTGATAAATCACACACACAAACACACGAGACAATAAGTGCGATCGATTTAAAACACAAGAGATAAAGAACAGTCAAGCAAAAGATAAGATGACAGGCAAGGAGCAGAGAGATTCTATTTTGCTGAAGGTTTCATAATAACCATGTGCTGTTTATATGTGGTTGTTTACCATAACGGTCTCCATGTAGCCATTTCCTCGCGGTAGGATTATATGACAAAATATCCCCAAAGCTAATACAGTCGTATACCAATGTAGCTGTCTCGTCCAATTTCATTTTAAATAATAATTAATTACTGCATCATTTTTTTAAAACAAATCTTATACAAGAAAATAGATAAACAAGTAAGGATTTATAATATTGAAAAACTCAAGTTTCCAGTGAGGGAAAAGAAACAGAAGTTTCTGTTAGTGATTCCGGATAAGAGTTCATTAATTTATTTATGATTCATATTTTTCGATATGTTAAATGTGTTTCCGTATATTTGTGACATTATCCTTAACGATAAAGAAACTGATATCTTGAGACAGATTTCTAGAGATGTGGTGAGTTTAAGGAAATTATATGGCAAGTAAATTATCTCTGTCAACAATCAAAGGGCGACTTACGTAAAAACTCCTAAGAAACGAGAAGAAGAAAATAAATAGATGCTCGCTTCTTATCAGTCGAATGTATTTCAAGCTAGTCTGCATTGAAAAAGTAGGCAAATATATCTTATATACATCACAAATCATATACACATACATATATATATATAT
>CAXHJY010000988.1:17500-62500 GCA_964016885.1 Eledone cirrhosa
TCATATTAATATCGTCTATGTAATGAGAGTACATGACAAGGGATATGGAGTTCTTTTCTAGGAGTTCTCTGAGTCTATATATGGTTTCTACAGGACTAGAACTGTTTCATTATAAAGATGCTTATACTCTACCAACATATAGAGTACCTTTTCTAACTGTGGTCACTTCCTGATACCCATTGGGAATCCCCCCATAACTATATATATATATATTTGTTTTTGCCAAAAATAAGTGACATAGCCACTACTTTAAAACTCATAGAGAATGGCCTTCTAAATGTTTTTAATTAAACATACGGTATATTGCCAAATATACTATACATGCATTCATATATCATCATCATCATCATCATCATCATTTTACGTCCGCTTTTTCCCTGCTCGCAAGGGTGGGACAGGAACTAATTCTGGCTTGATTTCTACAGCTGGATGCCTTTCCTAACACCAACCTCATTTACAGTGAGTGCTGGGTGCTTTTTTTTCCATGGCACCTCCACGTCCACTTTACAGTGTGGGCTGGGTGCTTTTTTGCCGTGGCACCTCCACGACCACTTTGCAGTAGAATGATAGGGACCCCAGTCCCTATCATCTCATTTCTACAGCTGAGTAAACTGGAGCAATGTGAAATAAAGTGTCTTGCTCAAGGACACAACACATCATCCGGTCTGAGAATTGAACTCACAATCTGACGATTGTAAACCTAGTACTCTAACTACTAATATATAGCATGGAAAGTGGACGTTAAACGAGGATGATGATGATGGTGATGATGATATATATATATATATATATTTATTATCATTTATTATCATTTATTATCATTTTTATCATTTTTTATCATTTATTTTGTTTTGACCTGTTTAGCTTGATTTGGTTTTTGGCTTGGGTGGTTAATGCCTTCTTGACCACCTTTTCAGTTTTGTATGGCTTCTTAACACATTGTTTAGCTCTGGTTTTTAACTATTGAGCACTTTGCCAGTATCATTTCTGATTTTTGCGTTTCGCTTCGCTTTTTTCTGCCCGGCGAAAATGCGATTCTCGCTGAATCTTTATTTGTATATACACATATATATATATATATATATATATATATACACACACATATATATATATATATATATATATATATATTAGAAAAAACAAGGAACTTTCGTTTGCATATGAAAATTATTTATTGATACTGCTGGAGTCGGGTCGATACGCAATGAATATTTTTCATATGTAAACAAAACTTGCTCGTTTTTTCTATTATATACACTCTGCCTGTGTATAGAGAGCTTGATTTGGTAGCAACACCAGTATTTCACTGTACTACCTACACTATCATCATCATTATCATCATTTTACGTCCGTTTTTCCCTGCTTACAAGGATGGGACGGATCTTATTCAGCACAGAGAGATCTCCACTCGTCACGGTCCTTCGTCATCTCCACCGTGAGCTTCAATGATCTAAGGTCTGTTTTCACCACCTTCGCCCATGTTTTTCGTGGTCTACCTCTACGTCTTCCTTCAACTGGCATTTCCTGGCCCTTCTTCACCCATCGGTCATCCTCCATGTGCATCACATGTCCATACCACCTCAGTCTCCTCTCCTGTACACTACATTCTATCCCTCTCAGACACAGTTTCTCTCTCAACACATTTATGCTGGGTCGTTCACGCACATTTACACTGCACATCCAATGGAGCATGCTTGCCTAATTTCTCTCCAGCCGTCGCATATCCTCTGCAGTTGCTGCCCATGTCTCACAACCATGCAGCATCGCGCTCCTCACACAGGCATCATACAACCAACTTTTCGTATGCAGGGGGAAACCCTTCTTCGTCAACAGAGGAAGCATCTCCCTAAACTTCTTCCAATCCGTCCTTATTCTAGATACTATGGCCTTGGAACACCCTCCTCCCATGCTAATCTGATCTCCTAGGTACCGGAAGCTATCCACCACTTCTATAGCGCCCTCCTGCATCTGAAAATGTGTCTATCAATGCGACTTCTACTGTCTAATTTCCCTGTACATCTGCTGCATACATATTTCTCCCTACCTGTTAGTTTGCCTGCTATCCAGCTACATCTCTTGTGTACCCAGGATCTGCATTGTGTGCATTTTATAGAATTTATGCCAGTTCCTTTTCTGCATATCGAACATGGCCATTTCCCTGACGGAATCAGGGTTTTGTCCTCTTTTCTACTCATCAACACTTTTGTCTTAGCTAGATTCACTCTCAGTCCTCTTGCTTCCAACTGCTGTTTCCATAGCCAGAATTTATTCTCTATCTCCTCTACTGATTCTGCTATAAGAACCAGATTGTCAGCATAGAGAAGTTCCCATGGACAGCCAGTCTTAAACTCCTCTGTTATGGCTTGGAGGACTATAATGAAAAAAAGCGGGCTGAGGACCGAACCTTGATGTACTCCTACTTGTATCTGGAATTCCTCACTAAACTCCATTCCTACCCTGACTTTACTGAGAGTACCTCTGTACAAAGTTTGCACTGTCCTCACAAGCCATTCCTCAACACCTAGCTTCCTTAGGGACCACCAGATCACAGATCGGGGTACCCTATCAAAGGCCTTCTCTAGGTCAACAAAGGCTAAGTATAGTGGCTTATTTTTCTCTAAGAACCTCTCTTGCAATTGTCTCACCAAGAAGAGGGCATCTGTTGTACTCTTCCCAGGCACAAAACCAAACTGCATCTCATCTAGTTTGACCCTTTCTCTAATTAGTTCTGCTAATATCCTTTCTGCCACTTTCATAACCTGATCCATCAGTTTTATACCCCTATAATTGCTCCTCTCCAGAGCATCCTCTTTACCTTTGTAGCAATTTATGAGAATACTACTGCACCAGTCTTTGGGTATGACACCACCATATATAGCTTGATTGATGATGCGTGCAACCAGTTTAGTGCCTACGTCCCCTGATGCCTTCAGCATCTCAGCAACTATTTCCGATGGTCCAGCAGCCTTACCATTTTTCATTTCCCTAATCGCCTCTTGGACCCTATATTCGCCAATCTCAATAGCTGATCCCTCTGTCGGATCTACTAAGGGTAATTTCTCTCTCTCCCATTCGTTGTCCACATTCATCAGTCTCTCATAATGACATTTCCAGGCCTCCTTTTTCTGATCATTCGTGACACTAAGTACACCGGCATCATCCCGGACACATTTATCTCCAACAACATCCTGATTTGCATTGACACACTGCCTTGCAATGTGGGACACCGCACGCCTCTGATCTTCCCGTCGCAGAACATTGGCAAACCTCCTACTCTCCGCCTCCCTGCGTGCTAAGTACACCTGACGTCTAGCTTCTCTCTTAGTGGCTGTATATTCTTCCCTACTCCCACCCTTTTTCCAAGCCTTCCATCCTAGTCTTTTGTCTCTAATGGCCTTATCTACTGTGCTGTTCCACCACCAGGTCACTCTCTGTCTGGTTGGAGCTCTGCTCCAGCCATAAGTTTCATCAGTAGCCTGCAGCAAGTTGTCACGTAAGAAATTCCAGTTATTATCTATGTCATACGTCTCTAAATCGACTTCTTTTTCGTCATATACATCTTGAAAGGCTTTCCTAAATTTGTATTTTAGTGAAAGGTCTTTTAGCTTCCAGACCTTTCTTCTCCACACCTTCCTGTATGTCTCATTCCATCTCTTGCTTACTGAGATATCTGAGATATCACTAACGATATATATATATAATATATGCACACACACATACATATATATGTGAGCATGTGTATGTATGTGTGTGTGCAATAAAAATCAATAAAAAGGAACTCAATACATTGAGTATAGAGTAGGATTATAATTTAAATTATTATTATTATCATTATATACATACACATACAAATGTATATACATACATATAAAGGGTCTCAAAGTCAACATGACAAAGACTAAGGTCCTTGTAAGTAGACGAGAAAACAGAACCCAGATCCCCTCAGGGAAATGGCCTTGCTCAGTATGTAGGAAAGGTGTAGGTAGCAACTCCATTCTCTGCCCCAAATGCAAACAATGGGTACACAAGAGATGTAGCGGGATCTCAGGAAGCTTAATTAAGAATGTAGGCTTCACATGCAGCAGCTGTACTGGGACAGCAAGCAGCAAACATCCACAGGAAACAAGTACCACCAATCTCTGGGAGGGCTCTGTAGAAACAATAGACAGCTTCTGCTACCTAGGTGACCGAATTAGCAGCGGAGGTGGGTGTTCGGAAAGTACAATAACTAGGGTAAGAACGAGATAGAAGAAGTTTAGGGAACTACTACCACTGCTAGCTGCAAAAGGCTTCTCCCTCAGAATGAAAGGCAGACTGTATGATGCGTGTATCCGAAAAGCAATGTTGCATGGTAGTGAGACCTGGGCGCTGAAGGTGGAAGACTTACGTAGATTAGAGAGAAACGAAGCCTGCATGCTCCGATGGATGTGTAACAGTAATATATGTGAACGACAAAGCATAATTGAATTGAGAGAGAGACTGAGCATAAGAGGAATCAAATGCTGTGTGCAGGAGAGGCGGTTGCGCTGGTATAGACATGTGATGCATATGAAGGATGACAGCTGCATAAAAAGGTGCAGAGCACTAGAAGTCGATGGAAACCGCGGAGTGGGGAGACCCAAGATGACCTGGGATGAGGTGATAAAAGCCGACCTTACCCAATTACACCTCTCAAAGGACACACGACCGTGACCTCTGGCGTCACGCAGTAATACAGAGTACCCGACCTCCCATGGGTACAAGCTGAAGCATATAGACAATATGCCCCCCACCACCCACCCACCGCAAGGTGGCCGTGGAGGTGCCACGGCAAAAAAGCACCTAGCCCATACTGTAAAGTGGACGTGTAGGCACCACGAAAAAGCACCCAGCACTCACTGTAAATGAGGTTGGTGTTAGGAAGGGCATCCAGCTGTAGAAACCAAGCCAAATCAGTTCCTGTATGAGCAAGGCATGGTCAGCCGACCAGACACTGCCCACAACAGGACAACCCGTCTAACCCATGCTAGCGTGGAAGAACGGATGTAAAACGGTGATGATGATATGGATATACACACATTTGTATCCATATATAGAAGTGGTAACTAGCTGAAATCACTGAGTTCAAGGTAGATCCTCTTCTTCCACTAATATACCGACTCTACATCTTACCATGTATTGAACACTTCTTTCATTTGTGGTCTTCCCAGTCCCTGTACTTCAGACTATCAACATACATATGTATATATATTTTCATACATCTTTAACCCTTTAGCATTCACATTACTCTATATATACTATTATATTTTCATGGTAAAGGCTTTACCTCACATAATTACCTCACATAATATCAAATCTATGAGATTTTGAAAGTATTTATTTTGAGAACAATACCTTAACATCAGTATGAGTGGCCAGTTACAGCCAGTTTCAACAGAAAGAGGTAGAGAATTTTGGCTGGTTTGAACACTAAAAGGTTAACTCTGTTTCATATTAAATAATTTAATTTTTGTTCTAACTAGATTATATCTAGGGAGTGTAAAGTGCAGTTACTGCGGGTTCACCCAAGTGAGTACTCAATACGTAGTTTCCAGTCTGTAATGATGTGTATAACTAACCAGAGTGTAAATAATAATAAAAGGACGATTTATGTCTTCATTACGTTTGAGTAGTGAGATGCATTTCGCTATTGATCAGCTCAAGGTTCGATCTCTATTGATCTGGCTCGACTCTGCAATCAAAAGCTCATCGGACCTCTGCTGTTGTAATGACAGAATGAACATATAGAGCGTAGAGATGTCTTTAACAGTTCACATTCATTTATGGTGGTCAGATCCTCTTGTTTTGATTGGTGGTTTTGCTATGAGGAATATTTTGGTATGTGTGATAGGTGGGGGGGGGGGGATTATAATGAAGAGGTGGTGGTGGGGAGAGATGGTTGGTGTGAGTGGCGGGGGATGTAGTGTTTTGGCTTTTCATAGACATTGTGGCGTGTATGTGGTGAGGCGAAGGTGCTGGGTGTAGATGTGGTTGTGGGTTATGTGTGATGGGAGAAGAAAGAGTTTGGGGTTTGTATAAAAAAGATATATAACCATAAAAGGTTTTATTATATACATAACCATAAATAGTTTCCTTAATACTAATATATATATATATATATGTATATATATATATATATATGTATATATATATATATATATATTAGTATTAAGGAAACTATTTATGGTTATGTATATAATAAAACCTTTTTTCGGCTCTGTTTAACTACATTGAGCTATACCTTTTACTGTCATTTCTATAATACGAAGAGGGTGTTTAACTCCAACACGCTCCAGTATTTTAACCCTTATGTATATATATATATATATATATATATATATATATGAAGACAAACATTCCTTTTAACCTAGCAAGAAGAATTTGTACAATTGTCTCCAATTATGAAACGCAAAATAAAAGACTTCAAGAATTAAAGGAAATTCTACTCAAAAGACAGTACCCACCATTACTAATAAATAATGGAATAGAAAGAGCTAAAGCAATAGGCATTGATGAATTACAAAAACAGAAACAAATTCAAGGTACGTCCAATATTCTATCATATATCTCAACACACAACCCAAGAAATTTGGAAGCTTACAACACTATTCACAAGAACATCCCACTACTGAAACAAGACCCAAGAATGAAAAAAGCCCTTGAAGCACACAAAATAATCAAAAGCAAAAGACAACCGAAATCACTGAAAACATTACTCACCAATGCCAAATTACCTACCACAAACCCACAACCAACTGTCAAAAAATGTGGTCGCTCTAATTGTGGAACCTGCACTCACCTCATTGAAGGCAACATGTACACATTTCAATCAGGACAAAATTTTGCTGTAAAAAATCACTTCACTTGCTCATCAAAAAATCTACTTTATGCCATTAAATGTAAAGGATGCAATGAAGATTATATAGGACAAACTAAACTCACACTCAGAAACAGAATGACAGTTCATCGCCAACAATTACGAGATCCAACCACGAGACACATACCACTAAGCGCACATCTAGACATATGCGCAAGTAATAAGACACCCAAATTCCAAGACTTCCCATTTTACCTTTGCGCTGACAATACAACAGAACAAATACGAATAAATAAGGAAAATATGTTTATTCAAAAATATAGACCAGCATTAAATATGGTTTAATATACATTATGTCAACACCATAACATGCTAACCATCCAAACAGACACATACACACACACACACATAACACCTTCTACTTTAGAAAATAAAAACCCGAACTAAATAAACCTTAACATACGTTTGCGCTGACAATACAACAGAACAAATACAAATAAGTAAGGAAAATATGTTCATTCAAAAATATTCCTACTAACGGAATCATTTTCCTACACACACACACACACACACAATAACATCTTAACATAACACCCCCCCCCCCCACACACACACAACTCCCTCCCCATTTCTACTAATAGAATCACTTTCCTACACACATATACACACACACAAAAAATATATATATTTTCTCCATCTTAACATACTCCCACACACACATAACACCCACATACACAACTCCCTCCCGCATTTCTACTAATAGAATCATCTTCCTACACACACACGCGCACGCACACACACACACACACACACACACACACACACACACAAGCACACAAATAAACATCTTTACTTTCTTTATTTCAATAAAAAATCTGAATTCTGACACCCCAGCGAACCAACCATATTCACTGAACCAGAACAATTCCCCCATCCCATTTCCCTTGACCATTATCTTTTGCTTGTCATAAAATTCTCTAAAAGGCTACAAAATAAATTCCCAAATATGGGTGCAAAATTGAATGAATTTGTTCACGTGACAGTCATAATTTCATTTATAACCAATCAAATTATATTTATTAAAAAGAGCCTTCATGAGCCCCTTTTTTTTAAGTAAAAAGAAATTCAAACACTCATATATGAACCCCCCTGTTTGAAGAACTTTGTAACGCGAACTGGCACAAAATTTATTATACTTATTGATCAACCAATCAAATTACTTCTCTAAAAACCTGGCGTTTCGAGCCACTTTTTTCCATATAAAACAAGTAACATTCAAAGACCAACCAGATGTGAGAAAAATAACAGACCCTCCATCTCAACTCACCTTTTGAAAAGCAGAAGAACTGCGAAACCAGTAAAGGAACCAAATAAATATATATATATTTTTTTAAATAAGACTCCAGTTGCATTTTTGATTTCATCTTTTTTTCTTTATACTTTCACTCGTGTAGGACACCTCGGTTATTTTTCATTTTGTAAAAAAAACCTCACTTTCTAATATATATATATATACATATATATGGGCTTTCCTGGTGATTTCCTTTGAATTAAACTGTTCTAATCCTGTAGAAGCCATTTCTATATTAAATATTGTATATACTCTACTATGTATTGAGTACCTTACTTACTGTGGTTGGTCACTGATTGAACCTGGGATACACACACGTGTGTGTGTGTGCGTATGTGTGTGCACGCATGTCAAATATTAATATATATCAAATATTTATATATATTTATGCATGATAGTGTATATTAGAAAACCCGAGGGAAATTGTATGTAGATATACCTACAGTTTAAATTCTAAGCCTTGCTGTGAAAATATAAACAAATGTAAATACATTATCATTTTCATACAGAGAAAAATATTGGTATTACCTTTACATGTTTCTTAGCTTATTAGCTATTCATCAAAAGACAAATACCTACATTTTTCATCCTTGGAGAGAACTATAGCAATTTGCTATTTATACCAAACACAAAACAGAACACAACTGAAAGGACTAGTCTAATTTGCATAACATGAAACCATTTTTGAATAAATATTAAATATTTGAATAAATATTAAATATTGGCAGTATTGGTAGAGCATCAGACACCATGCTTTGTAGCATAGAGTTATAGCCCTTGACCTTCTGAGTTCAAATACTCTATATATACTATTGTATTTTCACGGTAAACACTTTATTTCACATAATTATTTCACATAATATTGAATGTACAAGATTTTGGTGTTATTTATTTTGAGAACAATACCTTAACATCAGTATGAGCAGCCGGTTATGGCCAGTTTGAACAGAAAGAGGAGAGAGAATTCTGGCCTGATACGGCCTGTTTAAATGCTAAAGGATTAAGGGATCGATAACATAAAGTAACAGTAATGCACTGGGGTAATTGCTGGCCTTGTGCCAAAAGTAGAAACAATTATTTCTCATCTTTTGTTGTTGTTGTTTTTTATTTGATATTTGATACTTTATAAGTTTTTCATCAATGATTATATATTCTTGGATGTCAGTTTTGGTTTCATTTTCGTGTTCTCTTGATAGATGATGAGTGTGGCTGGAAACTAACCGCCTACGAAAATCCTATTTTCAATGAGTCTTTACTAGTGAATTCACAGCTGTTGATTCTCTAGTTGAAGCTGTCTCAATTCAACCCTAGCAAATGCCAACACAACAATAGTCTCAGTTTCTCATCTTTGTTAAAAAGTATTCTTAGTTTGTTTTGTTGTTGTTGTTGTTGTTGTTGTTGTTTAATAGGTAATTGTATTTTAGGTTCATCAACTTATATTCATTGTTTTTTGACTACTTGGTTTTATTTTTTAATTTTTATTATTACTTTAAGTTTTATGCTTGATGCCATGTGTCTTGGCTTAGTGGTTAGTGAGCTGGATTTACAATTGTGAGGTTGTAAGTTCAATTCCTGGACAGGGCAATGTGTTATGTCCTTGAGCAAGACATTGTATTTCCTGTTGCTCCTGCTGTCAGGAGTTGTGACTGGTAGAAAGACCAATGGAAACATTGTTTCCTTGGTCCGATCTGACAAGCTGCACATCACTCTGTAAACAAATGAGGTCTGGGATCTTGTTAATTCAGATCATTTATTTTTATGCTTGATACTTTATATTTAATTATAGCATTAGTTTGTAGGGCACTAGTTTGGCAGAGTCATTTGGGCGTCAGACAAATGTTTAGCAGTTATATGTTTTGGTTCTTTACTTACTGGGTTCAAATCCAGCCAAGGTCAACTTTGTCTTTCATTTTTCCAGGGTTGATAAAATAAAGTACCAGTCAAGCACTGGGGTTGAATCAACCTTTCCCTCCCCCAAAAGTTGCTGGCTTTATTAGAAACAATTACAGTGTTAATCCATGGTGTTGGCTGTTTCTATTTATATTGTTTCCTTGGTCTGATTTGACAAGGTCCACTCAACTTCGTCTGATTTGATGAGGTCCACTCGACTTGGTCTGATTTGATGAGGTCCACTTGACTTGGTCTGATTTGATGAGGTCCACTTGACTTGGTCTGATTTGATGAGGTCCACTTGACTTGGTCTGATTTGATGAGGTCCACTCGACTTGGTCTGATTTGATGAGGTCCACTCGACTTGGTCTGATTTGATGAGGTCCACTTGACTTGGTCTGATTTGATGAGGTCCACTTGACTTGGTCTGATTTGATGAGGTCCACTTGACTTGGTCTGATTTGATGAGGTCCACTTGACTTGGTCTGATTTGACAAGGTCCACTCAACTTGGTCTGATTTGACAAGGTCCACTCGACTTGGTCTGATTTGATGAGGTCCACTCGACTTGGTCTGATTTGATGAGGTCCACTCGACTTGGTCTGATTTGATGAGGTCCACTCGACTTGGTCTGATTTGATGAGGTCCACTAGACTTGGTCTGATTTGACAAGGTCCACTCGACTTGGTCTGATTTGACAAGGTCCACTCGACTTGGTCTGATTTGATGAGGTCCACTCGACTTGGTCTGATTTGATGAGGTCCACTCGACTTGGTCTGATTTGATGAGGTCCACTTGACTTGGTCTGATTTGACAAGGTCCACTCAACTTCGTCTGATTTGATGAGGTCCACTCGACTTGGTCTGATTTGATGAGGTCCACTCGACTTGGTCTGATTTGATGAGGTCCACTCGACTTGGTCTGATTTGATGAGGTCCACTTGACTTGGTCTGATTTGACAAGGTCCACTCGACTTGGTCTGATTTGACAAGGTCCACTCGACTTGGTCTGATTTGATGAGGTCCACTCGACTTGGTCTGATTTGATGAGGTCCACTCGACTTGGTCTGATTTGATGAGGTCCACTTGACTTGGTCTGATTTGACAAGGTCCACTCAACTTGGTCTGATTTGACAAGGTCCACTCGACTTGGTCTGATTTGATGAGGTCCACTCGACTTGGTCTGATTTGATGAGGTCCACTCGACTTGGTCTGATTTGATGAGGTCCACTTGACTTGGTCTGATTTGATGAGGTCCACTTGACTTGGTCTGATTTGACAAGGTCCACTCGACTTGGTCTGATTTGATGAGGTCCACTCGACTTGGTCTGATTTGATGAGGTCCACTCGACTTGGTCTGATTTGATGAGGTCCACTCGACTTGGTCTGATTTGATGAGGTCCACTTGACTTGGTCTGATTTGACAAGGTCCACTCGACTTGGTCTGATTTGATGAGGTCCACTCGACTTGGTCTGATTTGATGAGGTCCACTCGACTTGGTCTGATTTGATGAGGTCCACTTGACTTGGTCTGATTTGATGAGGTCCACTTGACTTGGTCTGATTTGACAAGGTCCACTCGACTTGGTCTGATTTGATGAGGTCCACTCGACTTGGTCTGATTTGATGAGGTCCACTCGACTTGGTCTGATTTGATGAGGTCCACTCGACTTGGTCTGATTTGATGCGGTCCACTTGACTTGGTCTGATTTGACAAGGTCCACTCGACTTGGTCTGATTTGATGAGGTCCACTCGACTTGGTCTGATTTGATGAGGTCCACTCGACTTGGTCTGATTTGATGAGGTCCACTTGACTTGGTCTGATTTGATGAGGTCCACTTGACTTGGTCTGATTTGACAAGGTCCACTCGACTTGGTCTGATTTGATGAGGTCCACTCGACTTGGTCTGATTTGATGAGGTCCACTCGACTTGGTCTGATTTGATGAGGTCCACTCGACTTGGTCTGATTTGATGAGGTCCACTTGACTTGGTCTGATTTGACAAGGTCCACTCGACTTGGTCTGATTTGATGAGGTCCACTCGACTTGGTCTGATTTGATGAGGTCCACTCGACTTGGTCTGATTTGATGAGGTCCACTTGACTTGGTCTGATTTGACAAGGTCCACTCGACTTGGTCTGATTTGATGAGGTCCACTCGACTTGGTCTGATTTGATGAGGTCCACTCGACTTGGTCTGATTTGATGAGGTCCACTCGACTTGGTCTGATTTGACAAGGTCCACTTGACTTGGTCTGATTTGACAAGGTCCACTCGACTTGGTCTGATTTGATGAGGTCCACTCGACTTGGTCTGATTTGATGAGGTCCACTCGACTTGGTCTGATTTGATGAGGTCCACTCGACTTGGTCTGATTTGATGAAGTCCACTCGACTTGGTCTGATTTGATGAGGTCCACTTGACTTGATCTGATTTGACAAGGTCCACTCGACTTGGTCTGATTTGATGAGGTCCACTCGACTTGGTCTGATTTGATGAGGTCCACTCGACTTGGTCTGATTTGATGAGGTCCACTCGACTTGGTCTGATTTGATGAGGTCCACTTGACTTGGTCTGATTTGACAAGGTCCACTCGACTTGGTCTGATTTGATGAGGTCCACTCGACTTGGTCTGATTTGATGAGGTCCACTCGACTTGGTCTGATTTGATGAGGTCCACTTGACTTGGTCTGATTTGATGAGGTCCACTCGACTTGGTCTGATTTGATGAGGTCCACTCGACTTGGTCTGATTTGACGAGATCCACTCGACTTGGTCTGATTTGACAAGGTCCACTCGACTTGGTCTGATTTGATGAGGTCCACTTGACTTGGTCTGATTTGACAAGGTCCACTCGACTTGGTCTGATTTGATGAGGTCCACTCGACTTGGTCTGATTTGATGAGGTCCACTCGACTTGGTCTGATTTGATGAGGTCCACTCGACTTGGTCTGATTTGATGAGGTCCACTCGACTTGGTCTGATTTGATGAGGTCCACTCGACTTGGTCTGATTTGACGAGATCCACTCGACTTGGTCTGATTTGATGAGGTCCACTCGACTTGGTCTGATTTGATGAGGTCCACTCGACTTGGTCTGATTTGACAAGATCCACTCGACTTGGTCTGATTTGACAAGGTCCACTCGACTTGGTCTGATTTGACAAGGTCCACTCGACTTGGTCTGATTTGACAAGGTCCACTCGACTTGGTCTGATTTGACAAGGTCCACTCGACTTGGAAAACGAATGAAATCTGGAATCTTGTTGATCATTAAGAAAAAAAAATTCTTTGTTCACTCTTTACCATTTATATTATTCTATATTTACTATTGTATTTATATTATATTATTCTATATTTACTATTGTATTTATATTATATTATTCTATATTTACTATTGTATTTATATTATATTATTCTATATTTACTATTGTATTTATATTATATTATTCTATATTTACTATTGTATTTATATTATATTATTCTATATTTACTATTGTATTTATATTATATTATTCTATATTTACTATTGTATTTATATTATATTATTCTATATTTACTATTGTATTTATATTATATTATTCTATATTTACTATTGTATTTATATTATATTATTCTATATTTACTATTGTATTTATATTATATTATTCTATATTTACTATTGTATTTATATTATATTATTCTATATTTACTATTGTATTTATATTATATTATTCTATATTTACTATTGTATTTATATTATATTATTCTATATTTACTATTGTATTTTTAGGGTAAAGTTTCTACCTCACATAATTATCTCACATAATATTGAATCTATGAGATTTTGATATTGTTTATTTTGAGAACAATACCTTAACGTTGGTATGCGTGGCTGGTTATGGCCAGTTTGAACAGAAAAAGGTGAGAAAATTCTGGCCGGATATGGCCAGTTTAAATGCTTAAGGGTTAATCATATTTGGTTGCGTTTCTAGTTCGTTATCTGTGATATGCACCATTTGAAAGTGTCACTTCACTTGAAGAGAATTGGTTAAATTTTGATTTTATTGAAGTCTGTAGAGGCATTAAAAACATTAGCCTCATTTTGTGGGCTTCTGCCTGCTACTGGTACCATGTAACCCACTACAACCTGCTTCATGGTCAAGTGGTTGATGACTAAACCTGGCTCTCTCACTAGACCCTGGTCTGGTGAGGAAGGTAAGTGGAACCCCAGCAGCACAAAAAACAAAGGTTGTTAAAAGGGTAGATGAACTCTTCAGAGTCAACAGCCATCAACCCCAACTATGGGTTAGATAGCTTCACCAACCCACAATTGGCGAAGTGTAGTGAATACAGCTACACCCCTGACATGACTAAAACCAAACAGAAAGTGGTGGAGGTCAACCAGGGAGGGTTCTTCCAGCAGAAGGCCCTGGATTAGATAGATTGGAAGCCTATAAGCATCTAGCCTCCTCCTTTCAAAGAAAGACAACCACTACATTTTGCTGTTGTGATGTCTTTTAACCATTCTTAAGTTACATTTTTTTAAAATCTGAAAATCTTGGTTCCTCAATCTTGGTTAAATTCTTGGGTTTTCATTTTTGGTGTTGTTTCTTTTAATCCTTCAATATATACTTATTTCCTCGTTTTATTTTATTTTTTTTGTACAATTTATTTTTATGATCTTTGGTAATAAACTCGGTTCCTCCTCCTTATTTTTGTTTTCTTTTGTTCTCAGTTCTTCATCTTTGATTGTATTTTGGTTCTGCATCTTTTCTTATATCATTTGTCTTTGGGGACAAATTATTGTTTCTTAATTATTTCTTCTTATTTCTTAATGTTTTCTTATTCACTACATTTCTCTTATTTTTCTTTTCTTTTGTTTCGTTTTGTTTTTTTCTCTGACACAAAAAGTAAATGTACGAGGGTTGGCTGAAAAGTTAATAGGCTGACTATGAAATATTGATGCTAGAGCTGTGAAATCTTGCATCCATTAATTTCAATTCTTCTTATTAATAACTGCAATGTTTCTTTTTGGGGATTTTCATTTAGTCATTCCTTGACAGTATCTTGGTCAGCCTATGAACTTTTTAGCATATATATATATATATATATATTGTTATACTTTGGGAGGGTCATGTTGCCAATAAGAAACACACGCACCAGTTGCTTTCACTTCAATTTATTATAATAAATTTATAAATTTAGGAATTTATAAATTTCCGGTTGGTTAGTTCCACAACCAGATGATTGTTTAACAAGATGGCGTAGGACAGAACAAAGGAGAGGCACAAAAACAAAGAAAAGAATCCCCAGTCACTGAAGAGGTCACAGAATGTGTGACGAAAGAACTTTGACAATATATAAACAATCATCTGGTTGTGGAACCAACCAACCAACCGGAAATTTATAAATTCCTAAATTTATAAATCTATTATAATAAATTGAGTGAAAGCAACTGGTGCGTGTGTTTCTTATTGGCAACATGACCCTCCCAAAGTATAACAATATCGGTTTCAACACACGTTTTCAGATAAAGAATCTTGCTAAACAAATTCAGAAACGAAATATATATATATATATGTATATATTTATTATTATTACTATATATATATATATATATATATATATATATGATATATGATATATATATATGATATATATATATATATATATATATATCATCATCATCATCATCATCATCATCATTTTACGTCCACTTTTCCCTGCTTGCAAGGGTGGGACGGGAACTGATTCTGGCTTGATTTCTACAGCTGGATGCCCTTCCTAACACCAACTTCATTTACCCCAGTCCCTATCATCTCATTTCTACAGCTGAGTAAACTGGATATATATATATATATATAGTAATAATAATAAATTTGAAGATCCCGTTAAGGGTGAAAGCAGCGATTCTTTGCTTAAACTTTAATCTGTTATTTTAATAAATATATATATATATATATATCATATATATATACAGAGAGATAATTTGAAGTTTGAAAGCCACAACAATGCGAAATGGATGGATAAAGAAATCAGATAAAATATGTTTTTTACCTTAATTTATTTATATGTCCTGATATTTCAAGATCAAAATATCTTCTTCTGAGGGAAATAATGCGCTATATGCATGGTATAGCGCGTTCCGACGAACACTGGGTCAATAAAATAAAGCACCAGTAATCAACTTTCCTCTCTCCCCAAATTGCTGGGCTTGTGCCTATAGTAGAAATCATTAATAAAACAACTGGAACACTCATCATCGTTGTATAGGTCTTTTCCACCTTAGCATTCCTCCACTCATTGCTTTGTGAGCTTCAGGGATTTGAGATCAGCTTGAATTGAATTGTGATTGCAGGTAATGTGCGCTATGAAAGATGAAGCTGGATCATAGTTAATAATCATTCAGTTAAAGTTGAGTTACAATGTTTTCATATAATTTATTCAGTTATTTCATCATCATCATCATCATCAAAGCATACATATTATCATTCTTATAAGAGAGTTACAACAGGTTTCTGTCAGGATTTGAAACCTTGAATTCAGGATTTACTGACATCAGCCAATAGATTTCTGCAAATTAAACAGCAGGTGTTGGGGGGGGGGGGGCAGCAGGTGTTTTGGTGGGGGGGAGTAAACAACAGGTGTTATGGTGGGGGGAGAGGGAGTAAACAGCAGGTGTTTTGGTGGGGGGAGTAAAGCAGGTGTTTTGGTGGGGGGTGGGGGAGTAAACCGCAGGTGTTTTGGTGGGGGGAGTAAACAACAGGTGTTTTGGTGGGGGGTGGGGGGAGTAAACAGCAGGTGTTTTGGTGGGGGTGGGGGAGTAAACAGCAGGTGTTTTGATGGGGGAGTAAACAGCAGGTGTTTTGATGGGGGGAGTAAACAGCAGGTGTTTTGGTGGGGTAGTAAACAGCAGTTGTTTTGTTGGGGAGAAACAGCAGGTGTTTTGTTGGGGGGAGAGTAAACAGCAGGTATTTTGGTGGGGGTGGGGGAGTAAACAGCAGGTATTTTGGTGGGGGGGAGTAAACAGCAGCTGTTTGGTCGGTGGGAGTAAACAGTGGGTATTTTGGTGGGGGGGGAGTAAACAGCAGCTGTTTGGTCGGTGGGAGTAAACAGCAGGTGTTTTGGTGGAGGGGAGTAAACAGTGGGTATTTTGGTGGGGGTGGGGGAGTAAACAGCAGGTCTTTTGCTGGGATGGGGGAGTAAACAGCAGGTGTTTAGGTGTGGGGGAGTAAACAGCAGGTGTTTAGGTGTGGGGGAGTAAACAGCAGGTGTTTTGGTGTGGGGGAGTAAACAGCAGGTGTTTTGGTGTGGGGGAGTAAACAGCAGGTGTTTTGGTGTGGGGAGTAAACAGCAGGTGTTTTGGTGGAGGGGAGTAAACAGTGGGTATTTTGGTGGGGGTGGGGGAGTAAACAGCAGGTGTTTTGGTGGGGGTGGGGGAGTAAACCGCAGGTGTTTTGGTGGGGGTGGGGGAGTAAACAGCAGGTGTTTTGGTGGGGGTGGGGGAGTAAACAGCAGGTGTTTTGGTGGGGGTGGGGGAGTAAACAGCAGGTATTTTGGTGGGGGTGGGGGAGTAAACAGCAGGTGTTTTGGTGGGGGGGGAGTAAACAGCAGGTGTTTTGGTGGGAGGCAGTAAACAGCAGGTGTTCTGGTGGGGGGTGGGGGACTAAACTGCAGGTGTTTTGGTGGGGGGAGTAAACAGCGGATGTTTTTTTTGGGGGGGGGGAGGGTAAACAGCAGGTGTTTTGGTGGGGGGGGTAAACAAAAGGTGTTTTGGTTGGGGGGAGTAAACAGCGGGTGTTTTTCTGGGGGGAGTAAACAGCAGGTGTGTTGGTGGGGAATAGTAAACAGCAGGTGTTTTGGGGAGTAAACCGCAGGTGTTTTTGTGGGGGGGGGGTAGTAAACAGCAGATGTGGTTTTTTTGGGGGGGGGGTAAATCGCAGGTGTTTTGGTGGGGGGAGTAAACAGCAGTTGTTTTGGTGGGGGGAGTAAACATGACATGTTTGGGGGGGGGGGTGAGTAAACCGCAGGTGTTTGGGGTGGAATAAACAGCAGGTGTTTTTTGTGGGGAGTAAACAGCAGGGTTTTTTTAGGGGGGGGGGGTAAACAGCATGTGTTTCTGTGGTGGGGAGTAAACAGGAGATGTTGGGGGGGGGGGGGTAAGCAAGAGATGTTGGGGGGAGGGAGTAAGCAGGAGATGTTGGGGGGGGGAGTAAGCAGCAGCTGTGGGGGGGAGTAAGCAGGAGATGTTGGGGGGGAGGGAGTAAGCAGCAGATGTTTTTCTACTCCGAGATTCTGTCGTCCATAACCAACACCATTTCTATCTACAACATAAAGAGGTAACAAGTGCCATAACACTATAGAATGTTTAGCAGTCATAGACACACACACACACACACACAGACACACACACACACACACAGACACACATCATACATAGACACACACACACAGACACACACACAGACACACACATCATACATAGACACACACATCACACATAGACACACACACACACATAGATACACACACATAGACACACACATCACACACGGACACACACATCATACATAGACACACACACATCACACATAGACACACACACACACATAGATACAAACACACACATAGACACACACATCACACATAGACACACACATCATACATAGACACACACACACATAGACACACACATCGCACATAGACACACACACACATAGACACACACATCACACATAGACACACACACATAGACACAAACATCACACATAGACACACACACACATAGACACACACATCACACATAGACACACACATAGACACACACATCACACATAGACACACACATAGACACACACATCATACATAGACACACACATCACACATAGACACACACACACACACACACATAGATACACACACATACATAGACACACACATCACACATAGACACACACACACATAGACACACACACACACATAGACACACTCACACACATAGACACACACATCACACATAAACACACACACATACATAGACACACACCCACACATAAACACACACACACATAGACACACACACACATAGACATACACATCACACATAGACACACACATCACACATAGACACACACACACACAGACACACACATCACACACACATCACACACATCACACACACATAAACACACACATCACACACACATCATACACATCACACACACATCACACACATCACACATACATAGACACACACATAGACACACACACACATATACACACACATCACACACACACACATAGACACACACATCACACACACATCACACATACATCACACACACATCATACACACACATCACACATCACACACACATCACACACACATCACACACACACACACACACACATCACACACACATCATACACACCAGACACATCACACACACATCACGCATATCACACACTCACACATCACACACACCACACACACACATCACACACACATCACACACACACATCACACACATCACACACACATCACACACACATCACACACACACATCACACATCACACACACATAGACACACACACACACATCACACACACACATCACACAGTACACACACACATCAACACACATCACACATCACGCACACATAGACAGACACACACACATCACACACCACACACACATTACACATCACACACACATCACACATCACACACACATCACACATCACACACACATCACACACACATCACACATATCACACACACATCACACACACACACATCACACACACCACACACACACATCACACACATCACACACACACACATCACACACATCACAGACACATCACACACACATCACACACATCACACACATCATACACATCACACACACACATCACACACACACATCACACACATACACATCACACACACATCACACACATCATACACATGCACACATATACACACATCACACACACATCACACACATCCCTTTTGGTTCTGACCCCAATTCAAACTGTCATTTAACTCATTAACCTTTGACCCTCCCCATGAGTACTTTGGTATACACCACTGGGTCAGCTGAAAAGTTCATCGGCAGACCAAGATACTCTCATGGAATGACCAAATGAGGTTTATTTTTCAAGATAGTCTCTAGAAAGAAACATTGCAGTTATTAACCTTCTGTCGCCGATAGAGTAATCTCCTCTTACTACTTAATGCAGTGTCAAGGGAAGAAATTCATAATAAAAGTCAGCATGCTAAAGGTTAATCAGAGTTGGAATTAATACATGCAAGATTTCACAGCTCTAACATCACTCTTCCATAGACAACCTATGAACATTTCAGCCAACCCTTATATCTTCATTAAATACCATCTATTTTGTGTCATTGTTAAATATAATCATATTTAATCTAAATTATGTTATTGTTTTTGACATGTTTTCCTGCCTTCCACATATTCTACCCTCTACACCAGAGGTTCTCAAAATTTTTGGGACCCCCACCCTACCCAGCCATACCCTCAGCGTCCCCCCACTCTATTTCCAGAGAGTCCTACCTACACATAAATTGTAAATTGATGTGTATATAATAAATAAAATCGTTAATTTATATATAACTAGCAGAATGGCCCGGCGTTGCTCGGGATTCTAAACATAGATTGGCATGTTTATCCCTCCTTTCTGAAACAGTTTCGTTGTATGTTCACCAATTGATGCAGAAGTCCTAATAAAAAGTGAAGTCGCCTTGGGTGAATAGGCAAATAATTTTCCATTAAGATTTTTCAAAAGCATGTAATTGCATTCCCTCTATTTTTTGTTGTTGTTTTTGCTGCTGTTGGTTTGATAGCAGTCGTTGGTCCTACTACTAACACAGTCTCATCCTTCTTCAGCCAATCGTGTATATCCCCTTCTGGCTCATCAGCAATGAGAACAATATTTGCTCTAGGGTTCTTATATATTTGATATATATTTATCCTTATCGAGCCTCGTAAAATAAATATGTTTGATTATATTTTGTTATTGTGTATGCAAAAATATCTGTACACAAATATATAATTATATATATATATAATTATATGTATATATATATATATATAAGTATAATAAGTAAGGCAATCAAAGATATGAAGACGGGTAAGGCAGCTGGGCCTTCGGAAATAGTTGCTGAAATGCTGAAAGCATCTGGAACGGTGGGACACACTATGGTCACCCGGATAGTAAACCAAGTCATACAGAATGGGGTCGTTCCGAAGGACTGGCGTAGCAGCATCATCATTAACTACTACAAGGGTAAAGGAGATGCCCTAGATAGGGGTAACTATAAAGGCATTAAATTAATCGACCAGGTCATGAAGGTCACAGAAAAAGTAATAGCGCAACTAATCAGAGAGCGAATTGATCTAGATGAAATGCAGTTCGGGTTTGTGTCAGGTAAAAGTACCACAGACGCTCTTTTCATTGTACGACAACTACAGGAGAAGTACCTAGCTAAAAGTAAACCCCTATACTTAGCTTTTGTTGACTTGGAGAAATCCTTTGACAGAGTCCCCCGCTCCATTATCTGGTAGGCTCTTAGAAAACTAGGTGTTGATGAATGGCTTGTGAGAGCTATACAAGCCATGTCTAAAGAAACAGTCAGCAAGGTTAGAATTAACAACGAATATAGTGAAGAGTTTAGCGTAAAAGTTGGTGTTCATCAGGGCTCTGTCCTTAGCCCCCTACTATTTATTATTGCTCTTCAGGCTATAACAGAGGAGTTCAAGACCGGCTGCCCATGGGAACTCCTATACGCAGATGATCTAATACTCATAGCTGAATCAATGGCTGAACTAGAGAAGAAATTCCAAACATGGAAGCATGGCCTAGAATCAAAAGGCCTTAAAATTAACCTGTCTAAGACTAAAGTTTTAGTTTGTAGGAAGGAAAATAGGGCACCAGTCCCATCTGGGAAATGGCCATGCTCAGTGTGTAGGAAAGGAGTAGGCAGAAATTTTATGTCCCAAATGCAAAGTATGGGTGCATAAAAGATGTAGTGGGATCACAGGTAAGCTAACTAAGAATATAGATTTTATATGTGGCCGGTGCTCGGGTGCAATAAGTAGTAGCAAGCGCCCACAGAATACTAGCTCATTCCATTGCACAGATGGTTCTATAGAAATAGTGGACACCTTTCGTTACCTGGGTGACAAAATCAGCAGTGGTGGAGGGTGCTCTGAAAGTACAGTAGCTAGAGTAGGAACTGGATGGAAAAAGTTCAGAGAGCTTATACCATTATTGGCTGGTAAACGGTTCTCTCTAAAAATGAAAGGCAGGCTATATGATGCCTGTATACGAACAGCAATGTTACATGGCAGTGAGACTTGGGCATTGTGTGCAGAGGATATATGCAGACTGGAGAGGAACGAAGCTTGCATGCTCCGCTGGATGTGTAATAGTAATATACGTGAACGGCAAAGCATAAACGAACTAAGGCAGAAATTAGGAATAAGAGGGATCAGATGTTGTTTACTCGAGAGAAGACTACGTTGGTACGGTCACGTGATGCGCATGAAAGTTGACAACTGAATAAAAAAGTGCAGGGCGATAAAAATAGACGGTAGCCACGGAGTAGGCAGACCCAGAAAAACCTGGGACGACTTGATAAATTCCGACCTCACACACTTACACCTCTCCAAGACAATGTCACTGGACCGAGATCTTTGGCGCTACACAGTAATACAGAAGACCCGCCTTGCCTAAGTACAAAGCGAAACCTACAGTCAGTAGGCACCTCTAACAAAAACACACCTCCGTCCCACCACCCCCACCCATCCACACCACCCTTTCCAATGTAAAGTTATGTTGGTACCACAACATCCAGTGCGAAACAAATGAGGTCGTGTAGGTGTCACGACAAAAAAAACACAGTCCACGCTGTAATGTGGCCGTGTAGGTAACACGGTAAAAACCTCCCAGTCTACACTGTAAACGTGGTTGGTGTTAGGAAGGGCATCCAGCCGTAGAAAACCCGCCAGACAGTACTATACGAGCAACACAACCACTCTTGCCTCAAGTGGGAAAACTCCCGTCCAAACCTATGCAAGCGTGGAAGATGGACGTTAAACGATGATGATGATGATGATGATGATATATATATATTAAAATAACAGATTAAAGTTTAAACGAAGAATCGGTGCTTTCACCCTTAACGGGATCTTCTGAAACTAAAATAAAAAAAATCAATCTGTGAACGCAGAAGTCAATATTTCGAAAAAACGTTGCACACTATATATATATATATATATATATATATACACACACTATATATACATATATACACACACACACACACAGATAGTGTCATAATGTGGTAATGCAGACAGCCAGACATACAGATAGATATTATAAGGGCGTGACGTTATAGCTATCTAATGTGGTCCCTAGGGCATTGAAAATTTGCAATTTCTTTTGCTCAAAACACTCACACGACCATAAGTATTACATGTGTAGAGTTTGAAAACATTCGGTTGGGTGGTTCTCGAGTTTTAGGGAGTCAGACAGACAGACAGACAGACATTCTCTGTTTTAGATATATAGACTAGCAGAAAACCACCCAGTGGGCGGTTTTCTGCTAGCAAATCTAGTGTATATACTGAAATTTTAATCATACCATAAGGAAATATTTTTTTATTGTCAAAACAAATGTTCAAAAGTTAAACTTCAATTTTTTTTAATTATTTCCAATTTTTTCATGAAATTGAACACTCGACATTGGCTGCTGGAAATGGAAATTAAATCGTATTTAATTGTATTTAAATTTCTAACCTTATTTTATTATTTATATTTTTTCAATAAGAAATAAAAAAAAACAACAACAAAAAATTGAAGAAAAAAATTGAACAAATCAAACGTAGGTTATGGAACTGCGCAATCTGATTAATAAATTACCTCATCAGCAGCAACCTTCTTCAAATGGTCCTTATTATCAGCAGCAACAACCACAAATTCAATGGCAACCTTCTTCGCATGGTGTCAAGTCAGAACCGCCTCGAACTGGTTACTTCTGGCTTGTGCAAGGTGTCTCTATAGCAACCAGCGATTCCCTCGGCCTCAGTGACCAAAGTCAGTGGAGAGGGGAAGGTAATGTTTCTATAGCACGTGTTTTAGCGGCTATTCACTCTCTCTCTCTCTCCCTCCCGCTATCCCCCTCTCGTAGTCTGTCTCTTTCTTTCACTCTCACTCTCTCTCTACGCACGTGTTTCCATTGTCGGACAGACAGACAGAGAAATTGTTGGTTATATATTATAAGTAGATAAATAATATAATATATTTCGTTTCTGAATTTGTTTAGCAAGATTCTTTATCTGAAAACGTGTGTTGAAACCGATATTGTTATACTTTGGGAGGGTCAACAAGATGGCGTAGGACAGAACAAAGGAGAGGCACAAAAAACAAAGAAAAGAATCCCCAGTCACTGAAGAGGTCACAGAATGTGTGACGAAAGAACTTTGACAATATATAAACAACCATCTGGTTGTGGAACCAACCAACCGGAAATTTATAAATTCCTAAATTTATAAATTTATTATAATAAATTGAAGTGAAAGTAACTGGTGCGTGTGTTTCTTATTGGCAACATGACCCTCCCAAAGTATAACAATATAATATATATTATGTATAAATAAATATTGCGTACTTTTTTATTTTACTATATTTACATATGATATGTCTCATTTGATATTCAATATACTGTTATATCATATATATATACAATAGTATAATATTATAAATAATAAATTCATTTAGTAATGTCTTTTTTTTTTTTACAGATAATGTGTTGTTTGAGGGAGATTTGACTGCTATTTTTAGCATTTTGAGCAATCACATAGAGCCCTCCCCCCACACACTTTTGAGTCAACAAGCTATGTGTATCATCTTCACCATCATCATCATCATCATCATCATCATCATCATCATCATCATCATCACCATCATCATCACAATCATCATCATCATCATCATCATCATTTTACATCTTCTTTTCCCTGCTTGCAAGGGTTGGATGGGTCTTATTCAGCACAGCATCTCTCCACTTGTCACAGTCCTTCGTCATCGCCTCCGTAAGCTTCAGCAATCTAAGGTCAGCTCTCACCACCTCTGCCCATGATTTTCGTGGTCTACCTCAACTGCGTCTTCCTTCTACTGGGATTTCTTGGCACTTCTTTACCCAGCAGTCATCCTCCATGCACATCACATGTCCATACCATCATAGTCTTCTCTCCTGCACACCACAACTTATCCCTCTTATACACAGTTTCGCTCTCAACTTGTCTATGCTTGGTCATTCACGCATATCCAACGGAGCATACTTGCCTCATTTCTCCAGCCGTCGCATATCCTGTGTAGTTGCTGCCCATGTCTCACTACCACATCTCACACAGGCATCATATAACCGGCCTTTCATACGTAGGGAGAAACCCTTCTTTGTCAACAGAGGAAGCAGCTCCCTAAACCTCTTCCAACCCATCCTTATTTTAGATACTATGTAATATATATATATATATGTATATATATATATATATATATATATATATATATATATATATATATATATATATATATATATAAATTAATAAAAACAATGAATAAAAACAAAGAAACAGTTCCTTATATTAAAAAATTCATCATTTTACAATCGTTTCTAGGATATATATGTGTGTGTTGGTATGTATATCATATAGATCTATGTAAAAATTTTACAAACTATCAGAGGGAATATACATGCCTACACATATATATGCTGTCTTCAGAAATAAGACAGCATATATATGTGTAGCTGTGTATATTCCCTCTGATAGTTTGTAAAATTTTTACATAGATCTATATGATATACATACCAACACACACATATATATCCTAGAAACGATTGTAAAATGATGAATTTTTTAATATAAGGAACTGTTTCTTTGTTTTTATTCATTGTTTTTATTAATTTATATATATATATATCAATCTATTAGTACAGATTAAAAGTTTAAGCAATAAATTTCTGTATTCATCTCGGCTGTAGTTAACAAGAAATCTTTAGGATATTGTTTTTACGGTGGATTGGCAGTATCGGTAGAGGGTCAGACGCCATGCTTTCCAGCATAGTTACGTCCCTTTAAGATCTGAGTTCAAATCCCGCCGACAAAATAAATTATTATTATTATGCACTGGGTAATTGCTGGCCTTGTGCCAAAAGTAGAAACAATTATTTTTACTTTTACCATCAACCAGGCTTGGATTAACCATTAAACAAAATAAACACATGATTAGAACATTAAAGGAAAAATTGGCTCCATTTTATTCAAATTAATTGTATTTGTTATTTGTTATTCCAAAAGAATGATTGGGCTGGCAGGCGCCACTTGAATCTTTTAAGTGCTTAGGGTCTCAAAAGGACTTAACTTGACCCTATCTTTAACCATGTATTAGATGTGGAGATTATGCTTTCTACATGGACCATGTAGCATATTTTTTGTAACATTTTGGCTGTATTTCTGTATTCGGTAGTTCTACAGATAATATTTTACATTTTACATTTATTTTCCAGGCTATCACAGGTTATACATATCACATTCTTTTGGGCTCTAACTTATAATCATTTTAATATGATTAACATATAACAATGAGGCATGTCATGTTTCTGAAAATATATAGTTCACATATGCCTGGCAACTTCTCTGAAAATGCCCTTTTATAATATATCATCTAATAAATCCTTAAGTTTCATATGGAAAAATCTATTTGTTAAATTGGATTTATCAGCCACTGCTTGTCCCAAACATAGTTCATCTGTAATTTCTATCCAGTTTAGATTGCACATGAAAGCAATAACCCCCCCCCCCCCCCCACACACACACACATTTTTCTGACTTTCGTTCAACTAGCATGGAGCTTTGGTATAATGCCTGCATCTGTTATAGGTTTCATATGAAGGTTAGGGATATAAATATTCTTTTACTAATATTCGACCTATTGGAAAACATGTAATCATAAACAGTTTGATACAAATCAGCTCTAATTTTGTTTGTTTTTTTATTAGATATTATCCACTGTAATCTAGCTTCTTCAATTTCAGAGTACATATAATATTCTCGGCCTAAACGACCTGAGTTGTGAAGATAATTGTAATCATTTTTATATAATATAATGCTATATTTGTAATAATCCATTTGTATAATTTTCTTAGTTTTTTCATTTTTTCATTTTCATTTCATTTTACGTCCGCTTTTTCCCTGCTTGCAAGGGTGGGACGGGAACTGATTCTAGCTTGATTTCTACAGCTGGATTCCCTTCCTAACACCAACCTCATTTACAGTGAGTGCTGGGTGCTTTTTTGCTGTGGCACCTCCACGACCACTTTGCAGTGGAATGATATGGACCCCAATCCCTATCATCTCATTTCTACAGCTGAGTAAACTGGAGCAATGTGAAATAAAGTGCCTTGCTCAAGGAAACAACACATCACCCGGTCTGAGAATTGAACTCACAACCTTTCGATTGCAAGGCCAATGCTCTAACCACTAAGCCATGTGCCTCCATGCTACATTATATGTTAAACTACCTTTCCATCTTCTACCATCACATGGAATAGTAATGAAATGTTGGATGAAACAATTTGATTGTTTCAAACAAAGCTGCTCCTACAAGGGGCCATTGCTCCTCTTGTAAAATATATCTCAGGGACTTCACATTTGCATCCAATCAGTCAATATACACACTTTGATCAGTTGTATGTTGTTCCTTCCTCTGAAGCTACTCAAGTGAGTATTAGCAATCATCATCATCACCATCACCATCATCAACATCATCATCATCACCATCATCATCACCATCATCATCATCACTATGATCATCATCATTATCACCACCACCATTATCACCACCACTACCACCATCAACACCACCATCTCCATCATCATCATCATCACCACCATCACCACCATCATCACCACCATCATCACCATCATCATCATCATCATCACCATCACCATCATCACCATCACCACCATCACCACCATCACCATCACCATCTCCATCATCATCATCATCATCATCATCATCATCATCATCATCACTATGATCATCATCATTATCACCACCACCACCACCACCACCATTATCACCACCACTACCACCATCAACACCACCATCTCCATCATCATCATCACCATCACCATCATCATCATCATCATCATCATCATCATCATCATCATCATTGCCATTTAATGTCCATTTTTCCATGCTAGCATGGATCAGACAAGTTGTCCCTTTGTGAGACACGTCAGACTATATGACCCTATATGACCCTGTGTTACTCCTCACACAGAACTGTTTCTGGCCTCCTTTCTACAGCTGGAGGTCCTTTGTGTATTCTGGGAATAATTGAAAATGTAGTTAGACTTATCAAAGGACATATTTTGCTGCAACCTTTTAGACCTTTTGAGAAATTGCATTACAAGTGCCTAATGAAGAGCATCTTTTTGCTACAGTGAATATAACATTTAACACATTTTATAGATCTGACAGAGGCAGTGAATTGGCAGAGTTATTAGAGCATTGGATTGAACGCTCTGCAGTATATATTCCTGCTCTCTGAGTTCAATTCCTGCCGAGGTCAACTTAGCCTTTCATTCATTCAAGTTTGATATAAAAAGTACCAGTCAAGTACTGGGGTTGATTCTTCCTCTATATCTCTTTCTAACTTCCTTTCTCTCACTCTCTGGAAGAAGTCAGCTATATTCAGACCTGGAGAGGGATGGTCTCTGCCAGGTTTTAAAATGTCCAAGAAACGCTGTATGTCAATATGTTGTCCCTACCACTCTCTTGGGAGTTACAGTATTAGTATCAGTATAATTCTGACAGAAAGGAATATAAGTTACCTATAGTGGGTGGAATAACCAGGGTATTTCAGAATTTAAAAAAAATAGCCTTTCTTTCATAGGGTTTTTAGTGTTTAACTGAGTAGAAGAGTCACCAATAATTAATCTGAACATTATAAAGTCTAAATTTGCATCGAATAACCTATGTTCTATTTTTTTACCTTTTAACAAGCCAGGTTGGCAGCTATAAAATGGCTGTCAACAATACAGAAAACAATCATCGACCAAATACTTCCATGCTACAACATAAGATCTAACTGACAGCTGCCTACAAGGAAAATTTAACCCAATTCTACATGGCAGAAAACTTTTCCAGCAATGGGCTGTCAATTCACACTTGCAGATGGAAGCTAACTATTTGAACTTTGTAAGAAATCAGTAGCAAAAGCTGAAAGTCAAGCAATATCAAGGTCTCATGACTCATTTAACCCTTTAGCATTTAAACTGGCCGTATTCTGCCAGAATTCTCTCACCTCTTTCTGTTCAAACCAGCTGTAACTGACAACTCATACTGATGCTAAGGTATTATTCTCAAAAAAAGTAATATAAAAATCTCATAGATTCGATATTATGTGAGATAATTATGTGAGGTAAAGCCTTTACTGTGAAAATATAATAATATATATAGAGTAATGTAAATGCTAAAGGGTTAAATAATATTGCAAACATCAATGCAAGGTAAATTAGCCAAACTGTAATTTTACCATGTGTGTTTCCAAAGCTCACCATGAAATATAAGAAAAGAATGTCATGATGTTATGGTTATTGTAATAAAATACAGCCATTCTCACACCTTCACCAGTATCACCTGCAATGCTAACTGGCCTCAAATATCTGAGAACTTTTTTCTCAGCCAAACCAGACCAGCCAGACCAGATCTCAGCCAAACCACACCAGCCAGACCAGATCTCAGCCAAACCACACCAGCCAGACCAGATCTCAGCCAAACCACACCAACCAGACCAGATTTTAGTTGTGAGGATTTTCCAAATTTGAAACTGCAAGCTATATTGAATATTTAAAACACAACAAGCATTTTAAGGTTTTATCACCTAAAATAAGGGTTAGCCTTGCAGGCCCCATGACAAGTTTCTCCACTTGACCCTATTGTCTACATCTCCCCAACCCCTAGCTTTCATTTTCACTTCCATCCTTTTTAGCCATGTATTTCTTGGTTTTCTCCTTTCATCACACTTCTCACCCAGTCACTTCGATCCTTCCTCAACAGATGACCCAATCATCTCATTCCATTTCTCTTGACAACACCTGAAATTCACCCCCACCCCCTCTCTCTCTGTGGTATTGGATATTACAAAGAAGGAAATATTTGAAAAACACTTAACTTCCTTTAAATGATGGAGTTTTCTTTACAAACAAAACAAAAAGTATCTTTCTGCATGCAGCTTTCTAATTATACATCTAGATAGAACTCACCTCAATGGCACTGAAAACCAGATAATAGGTATGTTCTACCATAAAATAAGTTTTCATACCTAAAATATAGCTGCCATATTAATGTAGAAATCTGCTCACCAGTCATATCTCTCGAATATATATTTAACTCTTAACATCCTGTAATGATTCAGTAGAAAATATCTAAAAATGTAAATTACATTTAGCCAGATTTCTCTCACCTCTTTCTGTTAAAACTGGCTGTAACCAGCTTCTCATACTGATGTTAAGATGTTGTTCTCAAAATAAATAATACCAAAATCTCATAGACTCAATATTATGTGAGATAATTATGTGAGGTAAAGCCTTTACTGTGAAAATACAATAGTATATATAGAGTAATGTAAATGTTATGTGAGATATTATGTGAGGTAAAGCCTTTACCATGAAAATACAATAGTAAATAGAGTAATGTAAATATTATGTGAGATATTATGTGAGGTAAAGCCTTTACTGTGAAAATACAATAGTATATATAGAGTAATGTAAATTCTATGTGGGATACTATGTGAGGTAAAGCCTTTACTGTGAAAATACAATAATATATATAGAGTAATGTAAATGTTATGTGAGATATTATGTGAGGTAAAGCCTTTACTGCGCAAATACAATAGTATATATAGAGTAATGTAAATGTTATGTGAGATATTATGTGAGGTAAAGCCTTTACTGCGAAAATACAACAGCATATATAGAGTAATGTAAATGCTAAAAGGCTAATGCCAATCACATTTACAGTGTGGACTGGGTGTTTTTTGTTGTGTCACCAACACAACTACTTTACAGTTTGAAAATATAATAATAAATATAGAGTAATGTAAATACTAAAGGGTTAATTCATATGTTCAAAATATCTTTACTAGAGGAAAGATCATTGTAAACATTTGCAGTATTAGAATAAAGTTTAATTTTTAATATGATGCACTGGTAGTAATGTTTTATGTGTTTCTTTAAGAATGTCTTGCTAATGTAAAGAGAATGTTAAGAGTTAAGTCTTTATACAAAGTATAAGATTCTATTCATCTTAATATTGAAGAAATTGTGAAGCCATTCACAATGAAATTAACCAGCATGCTAATGTTCTATATGTTAGTGTTCCAGAAGGCATGTGGCAGCTACTGAATTGCAAAATGCATGATAAATCGCATGCTGTCATTTGCTTAGCGGTGCATTTACATATATAACAATTGGTGTGTTACATCTAAGATGAGATACAGGTTTTGGATAGAGTACAAAGAGAAACTACACATTTCACTGCACAGTTCACACTCAACCAGACTGATAGAAATACCAAAGAAATCCCCCCGATATTCCCTATAATTAATTATTTTGTTTAAAACATTTAACCTGTTGACTGCCATATATATTTTACACAGCTACAGTTGCTGTGCCATTTTTTTTTCTTCCACTAAAATAACTATTTTTTAAACAAACATTTATTAACAACACATATCTGAATGATTGACAAACATCACATCAATAAACTAGTAACCCCATCTAGCTTTGAAGTGATGAACTATTGGAAAAGAGTTCAAACATGTTAAGGCGAGTTATCTTGTCTGTGGCACTGGAGTGTATACATGTTAGGACGAGTTATCTCGTCTACGGCACTGAAGAGGTCAAAATAAAATATTAAAATAACAATATGGAAACTATGTTAGAAAGGAGTGAGGCAAGGTTATATACAAATTGCATTCAGTAAAGATAGTGAAATATTTCATATCAGACTTATTGTTGCTTCACATTAGAAGAGCTCTCAGTTTTGGGGACTTTTGTGCTGTTGGACTATGAAATACTTCAAAAACGCTGCAGAACAAAGAAACCTGCCTGAAAAGGATGAATGACAGTGATAGATGACAGAAACATCATTAGTCCAATTACCTTCACAGCCAGAACAACAATATCGTCTGATTTATACCTTGAATGTAGCAATTCAGCATAATTCTATTGAATTTTAGACAAGTGATTCAAGAGACATAACTATTGAAAACATTGTGAGAAATGTTGAACTCTGTCAATACATGGATTCTTATAACCTTAGATTTCCTCTCCAAATCTTTTACTATATTATGAAATAAATTAAAATAATAACATTGGAATTCTA
Organism: Eledone cirrhosa; assembly: GCA_964016885.1. Taxonomy (NCBI): domain Eukaryota; kingdom Metazoa; phylum Mollusca; class Cephalopoda; order Octopoda; family Eledonidae; genus Eledone; species Eledone cirrhosa. The sequence continues at coordinate 50,042 of CAXHJY010000988.1, forward strand.
CAAAATATTCACAGGGGTTTGGCAAGTTTAATTGAAATGCAACAAGTACTTCAGCAAGTACTTTCTTTAGTTGGAGACCCAGTAGCACAACACCATTTTATTTTTAGATGGTTCAGGTTGTCTGGGAGAACATATCTATATGAACATCATTAATTCATTTTCTTAACAATAAAAAAAAATCAGCTCTTTCTTATGTCACCACAAGCATTGCAGAAGACATAGCAGTTTTAGGGTATCTGTAACTATACTGGAAGCAGCTGTCTTCCACTTGAAAATATCCTCTAAGGAGTATAAAATATATAAGCTTCTGAACTTCTCATTATAGATGATTATTCAATGCTATACTGCTAAAAGCAATTTATGCATTGTATTTGACCCTTTGGTTGTAATAGATTTTTGTTATGAGATGTCCACCAAACTGTTCCTGTGAACCCAGGAGGTTCTAAAGCTGTTATTACTGAACATTGAATTGAATCATCTTAGCTTTGGTCTTGTGTAAAATTATTAAGCTTATCAGAATATATAAGGATCACCAGGCAAGGGGAATTTAATAGATTAATGCACGATGTTGGAAATGGCGTACTAAGAAATGAATATGAACTGGAAGAAAATCTAATAGAGAAACCTCCTGAACTAATATTAGGTCAATGGAGAATTATTATTAGAAGCATATTGGAAGATTCACTCGACATCTCAAGTGAATCAATTGAAAGTGTATCATCAAAAGTAAAATTAACTTCTAAAAATGTAGAAGCTTTCAAACTGAACAATGACATTCTTTCATTTACTGCATAGAGATCTCTCTTCCACATATGATACTTGAGACAACATGCAACACATGCTTTAAAAAATAAGGGAAAACCAACCCAACTCAACACAGTAAACCCTGAGGCATATCTCACACACGATATCTGAGACAAGATTCAACATGTGTCTAAAAACATAAGGAAATCGCTGGGAACTACAAAGCAAACCATTAAATATAAACAGAACAGCATAATTTAACCCTTTACCATTTACATTACTCCATATATACTAATGTATTTTTGCAGTAAACACTTTACCTCACATAATTATCTCACATAATATCTAATCTACAAGATTTTGATGTTATATATTTTGAGAAAAATACCTTAACATCAGTATGAGTGGCTGGTTAAGGCCAGTTTGAACAGAAAGAGGTGAGAGAATGAATTCTGGCCGGATATGACCGGTTTAAATGCTAAAGGATTAACTTAGAACCGCAGCTGCAACAACACTAACAACTCAGCTGGTCTCTCATTTGTAGGTTCTTCCAATAACTTTAGGGTCTCCCATACTTTTTTTTAAAAAACTTTCTTTATTTTTATTCATTTATTTTTGTACACTTCAAAATTCGTTTTTTTGTTTTGTTTTGTTTTTTTCCAGTTCTGATTCTCTCTCTTCATTTGACTTCTATTGAATCTACCTATCTATCGATTTCTCTCCTTCTCTCCTCTTCATTCTCTATCTATTTCTCCATCTCTCTCTTTATATATATATATAAATAAAATTAGAATTTGATTTCTTGCTCAGGCATAGCAGATTACATAAATGTAAGTAGGGGTTATATCGAATAATAATAATAATATTTGATCCATTTACAAGCAAACAGCCTTACTAAGCTATGCTGTGATGGCTATCACCATGTTTGTTCAAGAGTAGCATAGAGGAACAATCAACATGTTTCTGGGTCATTACCCTTCATGAGGACTGAATACCTCTCTGCTACTCGATTGAACTGTTGAAAATATATAGTATTTTCTAAAGTATACATCAGCTGGTTAGCCTCATTTGCATACTGAGCAATTTTACGACTGGCCTTGCTGAAATAAATTTAGAATTTTATTTCTCGCTCTAGCAGATTACATAAAGTATGGGTTATATTGAATAATAATTGTTTTTACTTTTGGCACAAGACCAGCAATTACCCCAGTGCATTACTGGTACTTTATTTTATCCACCCCGTAAGGATGAAAGGCAAAGTTAACCTCGGCGGGATTTGAACTCAGAATGGCAAGGGCCGTAACTCTAATCGTCAAAGCATGGCGTCTGACACTCTACCGATTACTGCCAATCCACAATATTTGATCTGTTTACAAACGGCCTTACTATATATTCTCACTACATGTAATTTTCTGCTTTTATCTCCTACATCCCACTCTCTCATCCCCCCCCCCCCCCACCTCCTTTCCCTTATCTCTACAGTCGCTTAGCAAGTTTCTCAGAGTGTACTTTGCATCTTTTACACCAGAGGTTCTCAAACTGGGCACTACCCTACCCTGGGGGCGTTAAGAAGCTCCAGAGGGGGGGGGGAGGTAGATATGATATAATAGTATATAAAATATCACAAATGATATATATTATATATAAATATAGTAAAATATATAATATTTATTTATACATAGTATATATTATCATCATCATCATCATCATCATCGTTTAACGTCCATATTCCACGCTTGCATGGGTTTGGACGGGAGTTTTCCCACTTGAGGCAAGAGTGGTTGTCTTGCTCGCATAGGACTGTCTGGCGGGTTTTCTACGGCTGGATGCCCTTCCTAACACCAACCACGTTTACAGTGTGGACTGGGAGGTTTTTACCGTGTTTACCTATATGGGCACATTACAGCGTGGACTGTGTGTTTTTTGTCGTGACACCTACACGACCTCATTTGTTTTGGGCTGGATGTTGTGGTACCAACATAACTTTACATTGAAAGGGGTGGTGTGGGTGGGGTGGGGGTAGTGGGACTGGGGTGTATTTTGTTAGAGGTGCCTACTAACTGTAGTTTCGCTTTGTACTTAGGCAAGGCGGGTCTTCTGTATAACTGTGTAGTGCCAAAGATCTCGGTCCAGTGACATTGTCTTGGAGAGGTGTAAGTGTTTGAGGTCAGAATTTATCAAGTCGTCCCAGGTTTTTCTGGGTCTGCCTACTCCGTGGCTACCGTCTATTTTTATCGCCCTGCACTTTTTTATACAGCTGTCGTCTTTCATGCGCATCACGTGACCCTACCAACGTAGTCTTCTCTCGAGTAAACAACATCTGATCCCTCTTATTTCTAATTTCTGCCTTAGTTCGTTTATGCTTTGCCGTTCACGTATATTACTATTACACATCCAGCGGAGCATGCAAGCTTCGTTCCTCTCTAGTCTGCGTATATCCTCTGCACACAATGCCCAGGTCTCACTGCCATACAACATTGCTGTTCGTATGCAGGCATCATACAGCCTGCCTTTCATTTTTAGGGAGAACCCTTTAGCGGCTAATAGTGGTATAAGCTCTCTGAACTTTTTCCATCCAGTTCTGACTCTAGCTACTGTACTTTCAGAGCACCCTCCCCCACTGCTGATTTTGTCACCCAGGTAACGGAAGCTGTCCACTATTTCTATAGAACCATCTGTGCAATTGAAAGAGCTAGTATTCTGTGGGCACTTGCTGCTACTTATTGCACCAGAGCACCGGCCACATATAAAATCTATATTCTTAGTTAGCTTACCTGTGATCCCACTACATCTTTTATGCACCCATACTTTGCATTTGGGACATAAAATGGAGTTTCTACCTACTCCTTTCCTACACACTGAGCATGGCCATTTCCCGGATGGGACCGGCGCCCTATTTTCCTTCCTACAAACTAGAACTTTAGTCTTAGACAGGTTAATTTTAAGGCCTTTTGATTCTAGGCCATGCTTCCATGTTTGGAATTTCTTCTCTAGTTCGGCCATTGATTCAGCTATGAACGTTAGATCATCTGCGTATAGGAGTTCCCATGGGCAGCCGGTCTTGAACTCCACTGTTTATAGCCTGAAGGGCAATAATAAATAGTAGGGGGCTAAGAACGGAGCCCTGATGAACACCAACTTTTACGCTAAACTCTTCACTATATTCGTTGTTAATTCTAACCTTGCTGACTGTTTCTTTATACATGGCTTGTATAGCTCTCACAAGCCATTCATCAACACCTAGTTTTCTAAGAGCCCACCAGATAATGGAACGGGGGACTCTGTCGAAGGCTTTCTCCAAGTCAACAAAAGCTAAGTATAGGGGTTTACTTTTAGCTAGTTGTAGTTGTCGTACAATGAAAAGAGTGTCTGTGGTACTTTTGCCTGACACAAACCCAAACTGCATTTCATCTAGATCAATTCTCTCTCTGATTAGTTGCGCTATTACTTTTTCTGTGACCTTCATGACCTGGTCGATTAATTTAATGCCTCTATAGTTACTCCTATCTAGGGCATCTCCTTTACCCTTGTAGCAGTTAATGATGATGCTGCTACGCCAGTCCTTCGGAACAACCCCATTCTGTATGACTTGGTTTACTATCCGGGTGACCATGGTGTGTCCCACCGTTCCAGAGGCTTTCAGCATTTCAGCAACTATTTCCGAAGGCCCTGCTGCCTTACCCCTCTTCATATCATTGATTGCCTTACTAATTATACTACCTTCGACTAGCACTGCTGGTCCCTCAATTGGGTCGATGTGGGGGAGACTGTCTTTCTCCCATTTATTCTCCTCATTTAGTAGCCTTTCGTAGTGACACTTCCAAGCTACCTTCTTATCAGCGTCAGTGATGGCAAGTACACCATCATCATTAAGTACACACTTCTCCCTGACAATATCACGGTTTTCCTTGACACATTGCCTAGCAATCCTGAACACCTCACGTTTTTGGTCCTCGCGTTGTAGAACATGCTTGAACTTTCTTTCCTCTGCTTCCCTTCTTGCGAAGTACACTTGTCTCCTAGCTTCCCTCCTGGCCAGTTGATAGTCTTCTCTACTTCCCCCATCCCGCCATACTTTCCAAGCCTGCTTTTTGGCCTTAATTGACTCCTCTACCTTACTGTTCCACCACCATGTTACTCTCCTCCTGCCTATAGGCCTGTTCCAGCCACAGACTTCGTCTGCCGCCATCAGCAGGTTTGCTTTCAGGAATTCCCACTGTTACTCTATATTGTACGACTCTAAATGCTCTTCCTTACTGTCGAAAGCATCAAGTAATATGCTTTTAAATTTATTTCTGGCTGTGGGGTCCTTTAGCTTCCATATTTTTCTCCTGAGGATAGTCCTCTTCTGTTGTCGAGTACGTCTTGTCCTGACTATGAGGTCGCTAATTATGAGTCTATGTTGGGAGGTGCATTCTTCATGGGGGAGGGATTTAGTGTTTACAACAGACACTCTGTCACGTCTTCTGGTAAGGATATAATCTACCTGGCTGGTATGTTCCCCTGATCTGTAGGTGATCAAGTGATTGTCTCATTTTTTGAAGTTAGTGTTACAGATAGTTAGGTTATTTGCGTCACAGAATTCCAGGATTCTGGAGCCTTCCTCATTTCTAGTACCAAACCCATAGCCTCCGTGGATTCCATCATAGCCGTCACAATGTTGTCCAACGTGACGATTTAGGTCTCCAGCAATAATTATCTAGTCACTGTCGGTTATTTGGGAGGTAGTGAGCGTCAGTGTCTCATAGAAACTGTCTTTTATAGCGCCAGGCAGTCCGGATTGGGGCGCGTACGCAGATATTACTGTCACCGTAGTTCTATTGAGGACAAGTCTTATTTTAATTATTCTGTCGTTCACTCTATTTACGTCTATTATCTTATCTACCCATTTTTCTGCTAGCATGAATCCTACTCCACCCAGCCCATTGTCATTTCCCACCCAGAAAAGCTTATAGCATCGTTTTTTACCCATAATGAATCTAGCAGACCCGCCCCTCCATCTGGTCTCTTGGATACAGCAAACATCAACCTCCTTACGTTCAAGCATTTCTACAACCTCGTTAGAGCGGCCTTTTAAGGTGCCTACATTCATGGTACCAACTCTGAAGTTTTGGATTGCGTTTGGTGGGTGGGGCGCAAGGGGTGGGAGGTTTATGTTGGCCATCCACGGCTGCAACAAAGAGGAGGGGGCCTTGCCCTTTCGTCCGGCAGCATGAGGTGAATTTGTCGTTATCTTTGGCATTGTCTTCGAGTGTCCAGATTCTTCAGACTCTCCAGAAATTCCTTAGTCCATCCATCATATCGAAAAGTAACCAGAAGTGATAGCATAGGCCGTTGACTTGTGATTGGTCCAAATAATAAAGGTGGAGAGTGGGGGCAGGAGGGATGAGTATGGGGTAGTTAGCGAGGAGCAGGCTTATTTATATTTGGTGCGTAGGGAGTGAGAGGGAGATTGAGAGAGCGACGTATATGATAGAGAGAGTGGGGGTGATAGCGATTTTAGAGGGCCGAGAAGATTATTTAGAACAAGCGTGGAGAATTATATTATTTATGGAATATTATATTATTTATTATATATAAATTATATTATATTATTTATTATATATAAATTATATTATATTATTTATTATATATAAATTATATTATATTATTTATTATATATAAATTATATTATATTATTTATTATATATAAATTAACGATTTTATTTATTTTATATTATTTACAATTGGTGTGTGGGAGGGTCTCTCTGGAAATAGGGTTTTGGGGGGGTTATTATATGGCCGGAGCGGTGACCCAAAAGGTTTGAGAACCTTTGGTTTACATAGTGTCCTTTCTCTCCTACTTTATTCTACCATCTGACCCCTTTCTCTTTCTGTCCTGTCTTTCCTTCCCACACACCACCTCCGAACACAGAGGAGCTAAACTCCCACTCTCACTGCCTCCGTCGCTCTCACCCTCCCCATCTCTCACTAATATGAGCAAAAAGGGTCCATCGCGCTGGCCACCCCATGGCCCCGGCAGACAGAATAGGGAAGGTGTTCCCTCGGAAGATTGTTATATCTCAGTTCTGTCTTTCTCCCTTTATTGCACTTATACTGTGTCTATGCTCACACACGCACACACAGACACACACACACACACACAGACACACAGATACACACACAGAGACACACACAGACACACACACACACACACACAGACACAGATACATACAGATACACACACACACAGATACACACACACACAGACACACACAGATACACACACAGACACACACACAGACACACACACACACACACACACACACACACACAGATACACACAGACACACACACACACAGATACACACAGAGACATACAGACACACACACAGACACAGACATACAGACACACACAGACACACACACACACACAGATACACACACACACACACACACACACACAGATACACACACAGACACAGACATACAGACACACACACAGACACAGACACACACACAGACACACACACACACAGATACACACACAGAGACACACACAGACACAGACACACAAACACAGACACAGACACACACACACAGACACACGCATACACACACAGACACACACACACACACAGATACACACACAGATACATACAGACACACACACAGACACAGACACACACACACACAGACACACACACACAGACACACACACACACAGATACACACACAGAGACACACAGACACACACACAAACACAGACACAGACACACACACACACAGACACACACAGACACACACACACAGACACACACACACAGACACACACACACACAGACACACACACACACACAGACACACACACACACACACAGACACACACAGACACACACACAGACACACACAGACACACACACACACACACACACACACACAGAGACACACACACACACACATACACACACATACACACACACACAGACACACACACAGACACACACACAGACACACACACACAGACACACACACACACAGACACACACACACACACACAGACACACACACACACACAGACACACACAGACACACACACAGACACACACAGACACACACACACACACACACAGAGACACACACACACACACACATACACACAGACACACACATACACACACACATACACACACATACACACACACAGACACACACACATACACACAGACACACACACACACATACACACAGACACACACATATATACATGTAAAAACAATATTCAGTTCAACATTTTCCACACATTTCCACACAAACACAACCAAACCCTTAGCTATTGTAGTATCACAACCATCACTGACTCAGCCCCTAGCCACTCTTAAGATGCTAATCAGGGTCTCAGCCCAGAAAAAATGACAATACACCCGTGTTACCAAATAATGCTCCAGTCCCTAATTGCCTACCGCTCTGCTGTACATGTGCCAACATCAACAGGTGTTTATATCATCTCACTTGCATCAGCTTGACATAACAAGCCTCAAATGCTCTTTCAATGTGGGCATGCAGCAGCAGCTGCTTACTCCTCCCCTGAGCAGCCTCCACCCCAAGATGAGACAACAAACATGTCCAACACTTAATCTTCACTGGTCAACATTGTACGGTTCAGGCAACTTTGTAAGATCCCTCTAAAAACCTTGAAAGCAGCCCGGGTGCTGGTGGCCAATGCCTTCTCCTCTTCAATTGGGAAAACCCTGGACTCCGATTGACTTAATGATTGGGAATGACTTCTATTTCACTCCTCTTGCCCTTAGTCTCCCCAAAACTGATGCCAATTGAGGTGGCTTGTCGACAATGGCTCCAAGCTAACATTTTGACCTTTGGGTAGGTGCCCATTCCAAAAGTGTCCAAATACATTACACTCTGCTCATTCACATGCTTGCAGTTCTCCACGCCTGATGCCAGCTCAAAGCAGGGCAAACTATCAAAATATTGGTTGCCCTCCAATAGGTTTGAAGTTGAACCTGTAGCAGTGGAGATTTCTGGCATTCTTTAGCCCCAGACTATGTCCCTACTCACTACTATCGGGGTGGAATTGGCTACCCACAGGAACAAGCTCATCATCATCATCATCATCTTTGTTTAATGTCCATCTTCCTAGAACAACATTTTCTCCATTCTGTCTGCTGTGACCATGAGGTTGCTTACTCACTGGCTCCCAAACACCAGTGAATGGTCCCCGACTCTGAGCCCACAACACTGTGACAGTGATGCTGAGTCAGTCACACCAGTGAATGATCCCTGACTCTGAGCCCACAACACTGTGACAGTGATGCTGAGTCAGTCAATTACATAAACATTTGTTAACCCTAATTATACACCCATCTGTATTTTGAAGTTGTATTCAAATCAATGACAATATCACACAGTATATAAAAAGTGTTATAACATTAACCTCTTCAGTGCCACAGACAAGATAACTCGTCCTAACATTTTTGAACTCCTTTCCAACAGTTCATAAATTTAAAGTTATGAAATTGTTTCCAACAGTTCATAATTTCAAAGCTAGATGGGGTTACTAGTTCATTGATGTGATGTTTGTCAATCAAAATAGTCATTTTACGGAAAGAAAACCTTGAACAGCTGTGTAAAATATACACGGCAGTCAACAGATTAATGCCACAAATGAAGACATAATAACAGATTGTCCAGTTGAGCTTTTAACTATACAGTTGAACCATGGTTCACAAACTTAATTCATTCACGAAGGCTGTTCATCACCTGAAATATTCATAAGCTAAAGCTATTTCCCCCATATGAAATGTTGAGGGAGAAATACAGTGAGAGAGAGAGAGACTGTGTGTAAAAGACTGATAGATATCACCATAGTAACTAACTACTCAGCAAGTAACGTTTTGTCGGCAATACTCCCAGCTTGTTGCCAACCATTGTTGCAGGCTTGAAACACTGTTCATTACTTGAGACACCGTTCATGAACTGAGATGTTTTATGTTCAGAAAAATTGTTCTTGATGAGAGGCATTCATGAACCAAGGTTCCACTGTACTGACTCCATCAAGAATGTTATCACGTATACTGAAACTAAAGGCTGGTATAGTTATCATGATATAACATAACTTGACTTGAGAAGAGAACTGCTTAATGGAACATGACCTTTCATACAATCTCTTCATGATCTCTTCATAACTGGTAGTAAGAAAGGAGGGGTGTTTATCTCAATATCAAATGTTATACCCAGTGATATCAATCTTTCTTTTACTTGAAGCAGACATCAATTTCTTGCTATTCTGTCATTTACAGTAAACATTAATAAATTGCAAGGTTAGCCGTTTGCATTCTCAAGTCTTTTTCTTTCTCCTAGAAACCTCCATATGGCATAGCACTCAGTAAATCTACAAATAGAAATAATTTGAACATTCACACAGAAAATATGGACAACTATAGAAATCTTTTTGGAAATAAAATACTCACTAAAACATAGTATATATATATATATATATATATATATATATATATGTGTGTGTGAAGTAATTCCATCGGAAAGGTCCAGGAAAAAAGAGTGCTTTATGTGAATTACAGAGCTTATTAGTTATGTAATAAACAACATAAGATAATTATTTCATTTACCAGTGGTTTCTTGAAAGCAATCAAAATTGCTTTCATTCATCAGAATGAAAAAATCCTGGTGTCTTTATTGACAGTGGATTTGAAAAACAAAAATATAACAGATATGAAAGTGAGGCTGGAGGAAAAAAAAGGGGGGGGGGGGATAATAATAAATAAGAATATATAACAACACACATGTACACACACTCACGCACACATGCACACTCACTTATACACACATTGTCGTAATGAGATGAGACAGTTGATCTATCAAGGTAACAACAGTGTATCTGTGATGTCCGGTAATCAAGGAGAGATATCAAACAGATATAGTCAGTCTAGAAGTCATTACTATCCTGAAGACTGGAAGACATCAACAATGAACAGATCTCTTCAAAAATCCACAAAGGTAAACTCTATTATATATTTTCTGTTATAATAATAATAATAATGAAATTATTGTGTAAAGTGCTCAGGTGCGCTACAACTCGTCAAAGGTGTATGTATAGTACATAGAATAATACACAAATGTCAGGGAAGTGAATAGTGTATGAGTCATGGTATACATGTGTGTATGTGTATGGAGGGGGAACATTAGGTGTAGTGTGAGCGAATCTCGGGAAGCATGGAGGCCTTAAAGGATGCAGTGTCTCGACAGCTAACAACTGATGCAGGTAGTTTGTTCCATGCTTCAGCAACTCTGAGCGTGAAAAAATGTTTCCGAAAGTCATGGGAACTGTGCTGTTTTCTGACTTTGTGGGCATGCCCACGTGTGTTAGACACATGGAAATCAAAAAGGTACTCAGGGTTGTTGTTGGCAACATGGTTAACAATTTTGTGGGTGTTTACCAAGTCAGTTGCCAGACATCGGAGCTTCAATGTATCCATATCCAGGGAAGCAAGGTGCTCAGAGTATGGTAGATACCTGATGGAGGGTATTCACTTGGTTGCACGTCTCTGAACAGTTTCCAGGCGGTCAATGTTCTGAGCAAGATAGGGGTTCCAGACTGGTGATGAAAATTCTAAGTGTGGCCGCACCATAGCCATGTACAGCCTTAAATAGATAGCTGGAGAGTGGCTGACAAAGGTCTTGCTGAGTGATGCTAAGACACCCTCGGCCCTCTTGACAATTTTAGAGATGTGCTTCGTCCAACACAAATCGCTGCTGACCGTAATGCCCAGGTCATGTTCACAAGAAGACTTCTTGATATTAATGCTGTGGAGGGAGTATGTGGATGCTGGGTTTTTACTCCCAAAATGCATGGTGGTGCACTTGTCCACAGCTAGCTTGAGTTGCCAGTCTGTAATCCATTGTTGCATTGTGTTCAGGTCTGATTGCAGGAAAGATCTATAGTGTTCAGGATCTGTCCTTTTTATCTCAAGGTACAGCTTGATGTCATCTGCGTACTTTAGTACTGTGGCATTCTTTAAGTTGGCATCTATGTCATTAATATATGCCACAAACAAAAGGGGGCCAAGAACAGATCCCTGTGGTACACCAGATGACATCTCATATGGTGAGGAATGCTGTCCCAGAACCGTGACTACCTCTCTTCGACTGAGAATGAAGGACTTCAACCAGTTAAAAAGATCATCCTTCACACCCATTGCAGAGAGTTTTGCCATAAGTCTTTTGTGTGGCACAGAATTGAAAGCTTTAACAAAGTCAAGGTAAACAACATCCACCCATGAGCCGCCATCAGTGATCCGGGTGATGTCTTCAAGAAACTCGATAAGTTGATCACAGCAGCTGGAGTTAGGGATAAATCCAAATTGTGAGGGCCGGATAAGACTGTGAGAGTTCCAGAAGTTCTAAAGTGTTTCTCTGACACAGGATTCCATCGGTTTGGCAATGCAGCTAGTAAGACTGACTGGACGATAGTTGACAGTGATGTGCGGTCACACTTTTTGAACAGAAGAATGACACTGTTAATAAATAATATTTAAAATGAGGTCGTGTAGGTGTCACGACAAAAAAACACACAGTCCACGCTGTAATGTGGCCGTGTAGGTAACACGGTAAAAACCTCCCAGTCCACACTGTAAACGTGGTTGGTGTTAGGAAGGGCATCCAGCCATAGAAAACCCGCCAGACAGTCCTATACGAGCAGGA
>CAXHJY010000988.1:67500-130000 GCA_964016885.1 Eledone cirrhosa
CTATTACCAGTTTGGAGGGAATTCTTCTTATTTCTCGTAGATTAGTAATTATATCAAATATATATCATCATCATCATTATCATCATTATCATCATTATCATTATATTACATCTGATTTTCCACACTTGCATAGGTCAGACAATATGCGTGTGTGGTGTGTATCATCATCATTATCATCGTCATCGTTTAATGTCCACTTTCCCTGCTAACAAGGGATGGATGGGTCTCCATAGACCAAATCAGTATTGAAGCAGGGCTAATAACCTTCTAGACAGGCTGAGGGGTGTGCATTTTGCTTATATATGGTCATACATTCTATGAAGTGAATAGAAGAAGAAGGAGGAGGGGGGGAAGAAGGCGGGGGGGGGGGGAGAAGAAGAAGAAGAAGAAGAAGAAGAAGAAGAAGAAGAAGAAGAAGAAGAAGAAGAAGAAGAAGAAGTGGGGATGGGGGTGAGGATGAGGATGAAAAGAACCAGCCAATTTTGTCCAGAAGGAGAGAGTGATAGGGAGGAAGAATCAACCCCAGCACTTGACTGGTACTTTTTTATTGACCTCGAAGAGATGAAAGGCAAAGTTGGCTTAGACAGATTTTGAACCCTGAGCATAGAGAACCAGATCAAATATCACAATGCATTCAACTGAGCATTCTAACATATTTGCCAATTCACTGCCTTATATGGTCTTGTATGTATGGTTTTGTAACTCCTGATAGAGTCTTTGGGGTGCCATATTGACATACAGCAGATTTCTTCCAGAAAGAGCAAGAATCAACCCCAGTACTAGACTGGTACTTTTTTTTTATTGACCTCAAAAGGACAAAATGTAAAGTTGACCTCAGCGAGATTTGAGCTGAGAGAACAGAGAGTCAGAATACCATCAAGCATTCTCTCTGACATTCTAACGACTCTGCCAATTCGCCGCCATATATGTGTTCTTAGATAGCTATATAAATACATTTTTGACATAATAGAAAGTTGACAATGGAGACATGCCACAGTCTCCAATGAAAGTTTTCTAATTGTATTCATTTTGAACATGTCTTTAAGAAAGTGTACAAAAAAAGACATTTGTTGCAACAGACAGAAAAAGACATGCACCAAGTTGATAGCTTAGAAAGCAGTTTTTATCACAATTCTCTTGTAATATCAACATTATTAAACACAACATTAAACACAAAATTAAACACATTATTAAACACAACATTAAACACAAAATTAAACACAACATTAAACACAACATTAAACACAACATTAAACACAAAATTAAACACATTATTAAACACAACATTAAACACAAAATTAAACACAACATTAAACACAACATTAAACACAACATTAAACACAAAATTAAACACATTATTAAACACATTAAACACAAAATTAAACACATTATTAAACACAACATTAAACACAAAATTAAACACATTATTAAACACAACATTAAACACAAAATTAAACACATTATTAAACACAACATTAAACACAAAATTAAACACATTATTAAACACAACATTAAACACAAAATTAAACACATTATTAAACACAAAAAAAACAACACATGAAAAGTTTGGAACCTCTCTATCAGACAAAGCTATGAACAATCTTGTCAGACAATGTTTTTCAGACCATGTTATGAATAATAACATTCCTGATCTGACCAGACACAACATGCAGGCTAAGGTATTACATGACCAACTACAACAGATTGGCCATGTTCAAAGAATGTTTTATCATTGACTGCTTATGTTGGGAGGATTGCACGAAGGAAGGCATTTCCATTAGGAGGTCTGAGGTAGTGTTAGAAATATCAGCTAAAATTTGGAAATATTGATGCTTCCTTGTGGATGTTTGATGTCTTCTTCTTCTTCTTCTTCTTCTTCTTCTTCTTCTTCTTCTTCTTCTTCTTCTTCTTCTTCTTCTTCTTCTTCTTCTTCTTCTTCTTCTTCTTCTTCTTCTTCTTCTTCTTCTTCCACCACCACCACCACCACCACAACCTGAGAGGGTCGTGGGGGCAGAGTCCTCAAACATTCCCTCCAGTGGGTCCTGTCAGAAACAACTGTCACCAACTGATCCGGTTGGATCCCCAAGCATGACCAGTCAACCATCTTACTCGGGGCCCACCCCTGGGTCTCCTGCCAGTTGGTTTTGTCCAGTCATTCTTTCCTGAGACATTCTAACCACAGTCCATAGTATGTTCTGGCAGAGAAAATGTTAGACACAATTCTTTGAAAGTTGCCATAAAGAAGAGGCTTAGAGAGACATCGGCATCGACATCAGGAAGAACACTGGCAGTCAGCTGCACCTCATGTGTGTATGTGCATGTGTGCACATTCACATATATGTAGATATGTGTACGTGTGTGTGCACATTCACATGTATGTATATATATATATATGTGTGTGTGTGTGTGTGTGTGTGTGTACACATTCACATGTATGTATACATATGTGTGTGTATGTGTGTGCACATTCACATGTATGTATATATATATATGTGTGTGTGTGTATGTGTGTGTGCACATTCACATGTATGTATATATATATATGTGTGTGTGTGTGTATGTACACATTCACATGTATGTATACATATGTGTGTGCACATTTACATGTATGTATATATATATATATGTGTGTGTGTGTGTGTGTATGTACACATTCACATGTATGTATACATATGTGTGTGTATGTGTGTGCACATTTACATGTATGTATATATATATATGTGTGTGTGTGTGTGTGTGTGTGTGTGTGTGTGTGTGTGTGTTCACATGTATGTATACATATGTGTGTGTATGTGTGTGTACATTTACATGTATATATATATATATATATATATATATATATATATATATATTTCACATAAGAAATGGAGAATCAGTGATGCAACGAATAAGATTTATTAGACATATTACAATCGTTTCTCTGGTGACCAGCTTGAGGCACGATCGGTGCAGTGATCAAACCTGACTCTGAAATCGCAAGATCCTCAGATATGTCTCGATTCTACGAAGCAGAGTCAGGTTTGATCACTGCATCGATCGTGCCTCGAGCTGGTCGCCAGAGTAACGATTGTAATATGTCTAATAAATCTTATTCATTGCACCACTGATTCTCCGTTTCTCGTGTGATATTATACTCTGCTCTGTAAGAGCATCAAGTGCTCAAACGGCCTACCGCATACGGACGCTTTCAGCATCCCACACCAATTATATATCATCATTTTACGTCCACTTTTCCCTGCTTGCAAGGGTGGGACAGGAACTGATTCTGGCTTGATTTCTACAGCTGGATGCCCTTCCTAACACCAACCTCATTTACAGTGAGTGCTGGGTGCTTTTTTCCGTGGCGCATACACGTCTACTTTACAGTGTGGGCTGGGTGCTTTTTTGCCGTGGCACTTCCACGTCCACTTTGCAGTGGAATGATATGGACCCAAGTCCTATCATCTCATTTCTACAGCTGAGTAAACTGGAGCAATGTGAAATAAAGTGTCTTGCTCAAGGAAACAACACATCACCTGGTCTGAGAATTGAATTCACAACCTTTCGATTGCAAGGCCAATGCTCTAACCACTAAGCCATGTATAACCCATGCTAGCGTGGAAGATAGATGTTAAACGATGATGATGATGATGATGATGATATATATATGTTTGTGTATATATAAATAGGTAATTTATAAATCAGCTTATATTTATATTTCTTATATTTAATATTTACAAATATATTTATAATTACATTTTAACAATAAATGTAATTACATTTTTTCTCATATTTAATAAAAAATTTCCTTTAATTGTGGGCTTATATTACATTTAATTCTATGCAGCTTTAAAAGTTTCTTGCCTCTGGTTTCTAACATGATTTATAGAGCCATATTTGACAGATAATAGCAGTCTAATGTGTGACTGTGAAGGCTTTGTAGTTAGGGAATTTGGCTCACAATCGTTAGGTCATGAGTTCGATTCCCAGCGGTGCGCCGTGTCCTTGAGCAAGACACTTTATTTCACGTTGCTCCAGACCACTCAGTTGGCATATGTGAGTTGTATCTGTAATTCAAAGGGCCAGCCTAGTCACATTCTGAGATTACTCATGTTTGTGGAATGCTCAGCCACTTGCACACTAATTTCATGAGCAGGCTGTTCTATTGATCGGATCAACTGGAACACTCTTCGTTGTAACCGACGGAGTGTCCTCCTCCTCAGTGTGTGGTTAAAATAGTCACCTGGACTATGATAGATGCATGGTCCAAGTCCTGTAAGATAGTGTATTCTATTTCTACCTAGATTAATGCTTGCAAATGTCCATATATATAATATATATATTTATGTGCTGAGGGGAAATGCTAATGGTGTGGCTACCTCCATATTATATGGTGTTATACCATATAACGCGTCGGAATCTATATTTCCTAGGTCTATTCTTGTACTCTGTATATGCTACCTTATTGACAAATCTGCGCCGAGCAAGAGCTTCATTGTAATATGTGGAATGGTTGGTGAAAATATGCTCGTTTGTAGATAGATGGGAAAGCCTCAAAGAAACGTTTGTTACCAGGTTCTTGGTTATGCTGGCAGGATGGTTAGAATGCTTACTTATGTAATTAAGCATATCATTTGGCTTTCTATACGGGTAATGCTAGCTATTCGACAAATTGAGGGTAACGTTGAGGTAATTAACGACCGAGAGGTTGGAACCTTTAAAGAAAGCTGTGAGTTCTTTTCTAATCCTGTCACACTTAGTCATGGTCAAAAGACCATCATCACGGTACAAACCACCGCCCACGTTGGGGAATACTTTCTTGATAGAGAAAAGAAGGAAAAGGTCGATAAGATCAGTAACCTCCGTCGAATCGCTGGCGCCCATACTCACGTCGAATGGGGTACTATTAGATTTTTTTATCCAAATAGAGTCGCCGAAATTAATCACCAACTTACGGGCATTGAGGATGACATCAACTTCGAAATCCTTAACCACCGTGAGCGTTTTAGTGAAATTGATAGCTCTAAGAAGAAGTGGTAAAGTGATGGAGGAGTAGTAGTTATTGATGTCGAATTGGATAAAACGGTAATGTTCCTTGTTGCATATGCCATTGAACCAATCAATCACTGCGGAAGAATTATTCCACAGTGCAAGAGGAGCCAAGCTTCTAATTTCAGGTATAGTTCTATCTAAAATCCTTTTACTAAGTCTACCTAAATCAGACTTTGTAGGGTTAATAAGCCGAATAGAGGGGTTGTTAGTGAAATTGGGTTTGTGATCCTTCAGGGTAAAGTGGGGAGAAATAGGGTCCAGAGGTTCGGTCCGGTCCTGGATGTTGAGTTGAGAAGTGATTTTAAACCCAGCATCGTTGGTATCATTAATGACACGCCGATTAGTTTTACGGTAATCCTTAGTTACAGCATTATGTAGCAGTTAATGGTAAGTACTGCGCTCCACTTGATATAGATTACCAGTTTTGTCGGAGTGGACGTGCACGGCATTAAAATCCTTAATAGAACGAATCCTATGCCAGCAACATATCAAACATCGGTTTTTTCATTTGAGGATACCATTCTCGTAAACAACAGCACATGCATTAAGGACATCTCGATTGCATGGAGAACCATGGAAATAATTATAATAATTAAACGATATATGTAACCTCAGCATCTTATTTTGTTATTTTATATATATATATATATATATATATATATATATATATATATATATATATATATATATATATATATATATTCAGTTTTGAGGTTCACCACTGTATAGAGCTGGTCTATTCCGTATGGTCAATCGTAATGCAATAATATAGAGAGTCCTCAACGTAAGGCAGTTCAACCGTCTTTGTTTTTGTAGTTGGTGGTGCTATTACGGAGTTAAATATTATAATGAAATGACAGGAGGCTGGATTTGTGTAAATCCTTGAAAGGTTTATTATACTATGATCATTTCAATGACCGGGTTCCGTATGAATCCGGTGATATCATCAGGTATTCGAAATATAATACGTGAATGTAATAGATAAAATCCATGGGGCTGAAAATAGAGGACCCGAGGGCGACCGCTATTCTGTTCCTTCAAGGAATTCAGCCCCATGGATTTTATCTATTACATTCACGTATTATATTTCGAATACCTGATGATATCACCGGATTCATACGGAACCCGGTCATTGAAATGATCATAGTATAATAAACCTTTCAAGGATTTACACAAATCCAGCCTCCTGACATTTCATTATTTTATATATATATATATATATATATATATATATATATATATATATATATATATATATATATATATATATATATATATATATATATATATATATATATACAATCCTTATCAAGCCTTCTTCGGATTTTGGTCTTCATATTTATTATTACTATATATATATATATATATATATATATATATATATATATATATATATATATATATGTATATATATATATCATCATCATCATCATCATCATTTTACGTCCGCTTTTCCCTGCTTGCAAGAGTGGGACGGGTCCTATTCAGCAAAGCATCTCTCCACTTGTCACGATCTTTCGTCATCTCCTCCGTGAGCTTCTGCAATCTAAGGTCTGCTCTCGCCACCTCCACCCATGTTTTTCGTGGTCTTCCTCTACTGCGTCTTCCTTCTACTGCAATGTCTTGGCACTTCTTTACCTCCATGTGCATCACAAGCTATATATGGCGGTGCCATACCCAAAGACTGGTGCAGCAGTATTCTCATAAATTGCTACAAAAGTAAAGGGGATGCTCTGGAGAGGAGCAATTACAGGGGCATAAAGCTGATGGATCAGGTTATGAAAGTGGCAGAGAGAATATTAGCGCAACTGATTATATATATATATATATATATATATATATAAACTGGAAGTACAAGTCAACTAGTTAAAATTAACTTCATTTATTCATAGTTATAATAACAGTTATGCAAATGAGCATGTGTATTTAAAATACAGTGGCAATTGAAAATTGAATTAGAAGCTTTTGCTGTAATTTAACTGCAGTAAATAGTTTAATTAAGATTGCATTGATTGACAAGATACCAGACCTCGTTCGTTTATTGAGGATCTCGTAAAATTGGATCAAGGAAACAATGTTTCCAATGGTCTTTCATTGCTGATATTATCTACCAGTTGCAACTGCTGCTAGAAAGAGCAATGTAAAATAAAGTCTTTTGCTCAAGGACATAACGTTACACGCAGTCTAGGAATACAACTTGCAACCTCATGATTGTGAATCCAATTCCCTAACCACTAAGCCATGTGCCTTCACTAAATAGTCTTATAAAAAGGCATATAAGCCACAATGACAGAAAAATTAGGCATCAGCACACATAGAAATTGAACCACATGATTTATTGTCTGGATAAGTGTGCTACGCTGACTGTAACAACCTGCAAACGCGATTTTCACTGTTAACCCTTTAGCTTTCACATTACACTATATATACTATTATATTTTCATGGTAAATCGCTGAGCTGGCCAGCCCCAGGTGTGAGCCCCGCGAGTTGGAGAGGCTTTTCCAGCGCGTCTCCCTTGCCGTCCTCCGGGGAAACGCCTTCTCCATTCTGCCCGCCGGGGCTGTGGGTGGGCCCCAACGTGTACCGTTGTAGTTGTTGTAGAAAAAAGAGGAAGACAACAACTGAAAAGTTTGATTTTCTACTTTATCATTTACTTCTGCACACATTCATTTGATATCTACTTTACGGTTTTTATTATCTCACATAATATTGAATCTATGACACAACAGCAACAACAACAACAACAACGACGACGACGACAACAACAACAACAGCAACAACAACAACAAAAACAACAACAGCAGCAACAACAACAAGAACAACAACAGCAGCAACAACAACAACAGCAACAACAACAACAACAACAACGACAGCAACAACAGCAACAACAACAGCAACAACAGCAGTTGTTGTTGCTGTTGTTGTTGTTGCTGTTGGTGTTGCTGTTGTTGTTGTTGTTGCTGTTGGTGTTGTTGTTGCGTTTGTTGCTGTTGTTGTTGTTGTTTGCAGCAGTTGATTATCAGAAACGTTACAATGTCAAACACAATGGCATGAGGTGTTTTGTCACGGTTCTCTACATTCTGAGTTGAAGTCCCACCAACGTCGACTTCGCCTGTCATCCTTCTGTTGATAAAATAATTGTTTCTACGTTAGGCACAAGGCCAGCAATTACCCAGAGTATTACTGGTACTTTATTTTATCGACCCTGTAAGGATGAAAGGTAAAGTTAACCTCAGCGGGATTTGAACTCAGAATGGCAAGGGCCGTAACTCTATGCGTCAAAGCATGGCGTCCGACCCGCTACCGATACTGCCAATCCAATAAAATAATGTGCCAATCAATGACTAGGATTATTGGTTTCTAATTTAGGAAGAGAGCCAGTATTTTTAATGAGGTATGGATGGGGTGATTAAATTAACTCCAATACTTGTCTAAAAGCCTGTCTCAAGCTCAGAGATTCATCAGGCCAGTGCTTATCTCGGTTTCAGTGGTGTTAAGCATGAGAGTGTAAGACTCTCCCTGCCCTGGACAGGACACCAGTCCATTGCAGGGTTAAAACCCCATCTATTGTTGGTACTCATTTTCAGTTGAGTATACTGGAGCAATGTGAAATGTAGTGTTTTACTCAAGAACACAGCACACAACCCAGTCCAGGAATCGAACTTACGACATTATGATCGTAAGTCCAACATGCTTACCACTAAGTCATGTGACTTCAGTACCTGAGCGGTACTTTGTGGATCATAGAAGGATGAAAGGCAAAGATGACCCTGGTCAGGTTTGAATTCAAAATGTAAAGAGCTGGAACAAATAATAATCTTGTATAATTATTTAAAATGTTTTACCCAAATTTTTTAGAGAAGAGCCTCAAATTTCATATAGCTTAGGGCCTCAGCAGGTGAAAATCTGGCCCTTTCCACAGAAGCAATTTTCCTTTTACATCGCCCTAGAGCTAGTTTCAGATCCATTTATTTGACTATATACTCCTCTTCTACAAATTTGTGACATTGAACCAGTTTAGAAAATCAATATTAGTGTTATTGATAGCCTGCACACTATGGTTACCCGGGGAATGAGTGTTGCAGACACAGTGAAATTCTTTTAATCTCCTGTTGAAGCCATTTAAATTTATTTCTATTGCTACTGCACTTGGAAAATGTCTTAACATCACACATTTGTCATTCCCTATAAATCTGGGTATTTATTTTATTAAACTCTCAAAGCTAAAAGATTAATGATAGCATTTTGCAGAATTTAAAATTTTGTATTTCATATATATCCTATATTTGGTCATCCTGTAGACACAAGATGGCTAAGAAGTTCACTTCATGATCATAAAGCCCCAGATTTGATCCTACTGTGCGCCATCTTTGGCAAGTGTCATATATCATAGCTTCAGGTTTACTCCCTTTCTTTTGCTCCTATTTATTTTCTTTCTTCTTCCTTTTCTGTTCCCTTTAGTAGTGTCTTTTGTTTTTGTCGCCATAGAGACCTCAGGTGTACTTGGACCCCGTACTGCCGAGCTCCTCCGCAAGATTGTAACATCAGCAGCCCATCTGAGGAAGGAACCTAGCAAGATGGAGTGGTTGTTGCATCAAGTGTCACTGGTCATTATCTGCGTGGTGCAGCCCTATTACCACCACACCCTAGGCCGGCTCAGAGCCCCTTAAAACCCTTGCCTTTCCTTTCCTTTTCCATTTCTTTTTTATATTTTCTTATTTTACATTCTATTCTTTCTTCTCAATCTATTTTCTTGTGTATCCGGTTACAATGACTGCTCAATTATTTTTATATAATGTCAATGGCCTTTCATGACGTGAGATTGTGTATGTCAAAGCCATGTGAATGAAACTGGGTGGACAGAAACTGTTTGGAAGACATTCAAATGGACTGTATCTGTAATTAAAAGAGCCAGCTTTGCCACATACTGTATCATGCTGAATTTCCCTGAGAACTACATTAACCCTTTACCGTTTACATTAGTCTATATATACTATTATATTTTCATGGTAAAGGCTTTATCTCACATAATATTGAATCTATTAGATTTTGATATTTATTTTGAGAACAATACCTTAACATCAGTATGAGCAGCCGGTTACAGCCAGTTTAAACAGAAAGAGGTGAGAGAATTCTGGCCAGATATGGCTGGTTTAAATGCTAAAGGGCTAAGGGTACATGTGTCTGGGGGAGACTCAATCACGTGTATGTTAAGTTAACAATCATGCTGCTCCACTTATTGATGAAACTGATGATGATCCATTTCATCAACATCATTTAATGTCTGTTTTTCCTCCTAGTAAGAGTTGGATGGGTCTTCTTAGACTGAGTTAGTACTCAAGCGAGGCTACTGACCACTCAGATGGACTAAGGGCCTGCAATCCGGTTGCATACCATACTGTACTTTACCAAGTGCATTTTATGATGACACCAGCTCTAGGGAAGGCATTATGTACTCACTGTAAATGAGGTTGGCACTAGGAAGGGAATCCAGCCAAACACAACTGAAGAGTTTTCCTGATCTTTGCTTGGTAATTTTCTAAACCTGGATGCCCTTCCTATCACCAGTATATAATATACCTTTATTATATATATGCATATCTTACTAGGCATAAGAGGAATTAGATGCAATGTGCAGAAGCAGAGATTGCATTGGTTTGGACACGTGATGTGTATGAAGGATGACAGGTGTATAAAAAAAGTGCAGAGCGCTCAAAGTCGATGGAAGCCTTGGAGTGGGGAGACCCAGGAAGACTTGGGATGAGGTAAAAAAAGCTGATCTCGCCAATTTACGCCTCCCAGTACCGAGATCTCTGGCATTATGCAGTAATACAGAAAACCCGAATTCTGATGGGCACAGGCCATAACTTAAGCATATATATAGCATGCACCACCATACCTACTCCCATAGATCCCCCATGAGGTCAAGTTGAAGTATACATCCAGTTAAGCCTCCAGCCCACACTGTAAAGTGGCCGTGTAGGTGTCATGGCAAAAAGCATCCAGTACTCCCTGTAAATGAGGTTGGCACTAGGAAGGGCATCCAGCTGTAGAAACCAAGCCAAAATCGATTCTGTATGAGCAAGACATGGTCATCTGATCTGGCATTGCTTACAACAGGACAACTCATCTAACCCATGCTAGCATGGGAAAATTGATGTAAAACGGTGATGATGATGATGATGATGATGATAGCAATGACTTTTACGCAACTAGGACTGTTTCATTTGTATAAGATTTTCATGCGAATGTTTCCATCTAACAAATTCCACTAACAAGGTTTTGGTCAATCTGTAGCTTTAATAGAAAATATTTTCACAAAGGAATTGGACTTAGAGCTTTAGCAGATAGGTTCTTTAGAATAATATTTTTGGTTGTTCACTGTAGTTCATATAGGGGTAGATATGATCCGAAAGAGATGACGTGTTAAGGCTGCGTATGTAATGTTGGTAGTCCATGTAGACGGATAAGGAAGGAAAATGCCGCGAGGTTGATTAACAAAGGATTTATTTTTTTCTTATTATATTACAATAAAATGCTAGATGCCGTTGTGGCATATATCTAGGTAAGAGGTTTCTGGACCCCTGCCGAGAGGGCTAAAGTCCTTTGGTAAATGTTTCGTCTTGCCAGTTGCTCCAAGGAAGGGATTTACATAATGTCCTGCTTGTTCGGAGCAGAAGCTGCAACTCTTTTTGAAGTAAAAAAAAAAAGGTGCAAATTTTTCAGTTGGGCGGAAGTTGTTTCTCTGTGTTTCTATGCCGCCGCCTTAGAGGCGATTTACCAAGCACAACCCAATTGTTCCACCACGGTAAGTAGTGCTTTTGCTTACTACAGAACAGCATGGTTGAGAAACAAACTTCTTAACTACACAGTCATGATGTGATGTAAATTTTTCCTAAATCTTTTCACCAAAATAATAATCAAAATGACACTAAAGATTAAAAGAAATATTTTCTTCATTCTTTTTCTCAAGTAGATTGAAAACTTTATCATTATATGCAATTATTATCTTATTTTGTGACCATTAAATCTCTCTCAGGATTTACTCTAAAAGCAATGTTTTAGATATTCAAAGCAATATTTTAGATACTCAACAAATACTAGATATGAGAATTCCCTTGAGGAATATATTTATTTTATATGTTCAGATTTACATATATTACATGCTATTTTTAAATTGGTAGAAATATATCATAATGTCATGATTATTTAAAATCTCTGCCATCTTTATAACTGAATGCATCAATCTTATTCTTTCTGAAAGTAGAAACGAAGACTTCACAGTAAATAAAACTGGAAAAGACAGATCAGATAGAGCTAAATTATTTTAGTATAAGAACTGATTGACAGCCATCTAAGATTTAGGTATAAAAATTGACATGAAAAGAAAAACAAAATAAAGTAAGCAGTAGCATTTAGAATGTTGTCAATGACTGAATTAAGATCTAATAGATTAAAAGAATGAAATTTTCTTTTATCCTCATTTATCATCATTATTAGTTTAATGTCTAGTTCAAATTCCGCTGAGGTTGACTTTGCCTTTCATCTTTACGGGGTCGATAAAATAAAGTACCAGTAATGCACTGGGTAATTGCTGGCCTTGTGCCTAAAGTTGAAACAATTATTAGTTTAATGTCTAGTATAATAGGTGGAATTGGCAGTATCGGTAGAGGGTCGGCCATGCTTTCCGGCATAGTTACGTCCCTTTACGTTCTGAGTTCAAATCCCACCGAGGTTAACTTTACCTTTCCTTACGGGGTCGATAAAATAAAGTACCAGTAATGTACTGGGTAATTGCTGGCCTTGTGCCAAAAAGTAGAAACAATTATTAGTTTAATGTCTGCATTTCCATGCTGACATGGGTCATTAGATTCGTTTTTTTTTCTGCTTTTCTTTGTCACACCTTGTTTTTCTCTCACTTTGTATCACAATAGTTCACTGTAGAGAAGTCCAAACTATCTGAAACTACAGCTGATTCTATCACACACAACTGTGTTTAGATTTCTCTAAAAAAAAATGTCCAACATAATTTTATGTTAGAAAGGCAGACTGTATGATGCGTGTATCCGAACAGCGATGTTGCATGGTAGTGAGACCTGGGCGCTGAAGGTGGAAGACTTACGTAGATTAGAGAGAAACGAAGCCTGCATGCTCCGATGGATGTGTAACAGTAATATACGTGAACGACAAAGCATAAAGGAATTGAGAGAGAGACTGAGCATAAGAGGAATCAAATGCTGCGTGCAGGAGAGGCGGTTACGCTGGTAT
This sequence comes from Eledone cirrhosa, assembly GCA_964016885.1. Classification (NCBI taxonomy): domain Eukaryota; kingdom Metazoa; phylum Mollusca; class Cephalopoda; order Octopoda; family Eledonidae; genus Eledone; species Eledone cirrhosa. The sequence goes on from CAXHJY010000988.1 coordinate 80,801, forward strand.
GGACATGTGATGCGTATGAAGGATGACAGCTGCATAAAAAGGTGCAGAGCACTAGAAGTTGATGGAAACCGCGGAGTGGGGAGACCCAAGATGACTTGGGATGAGGTGATAAAAGCCAACCTTACCCAACTACACCTCTCAAAGTCAATGACACACGACCGTGACTTCTGGCGTCACGCAGTAATACAGGGTACCCGACCTCCCATGGGTACATGCTGAAGCATATAAACAATATGCCCCCCCCCCCCCCACCGCAAGGTGGTCGTGGAGGTGCCACGGCAAAAAAGCACCCAGCCCACACTGTAAAGTGGACGTGTAGGCGCCACGAAAAAGCACCCAGCACTCACTGTAAATGAGGTTGGTGTTAGGAAGGGCATCCAGCTGTAGAAATCAAGCCAGATCAGTTCCTGTATGAGCAAGGCATGGTCAGCCGACCAGACACTGCCCACAACAGGACAACCCGTCTAACCCATGCTAGCGTGGAAGAACGGACGTAAAACGGTGATGATGATGATGATGAAACTTTAAGTTATTTTCAAAACCCCAGCCTAATAAAGAGAAAATTAGTTATATGACTAAATCTCTCCAAATATTTGTTATATGCATTTTTATTTGTGTTTATCAGCGGCATTATATTTGTAATGTTATTTATATGTAAATATATTACTTAATAAATAAACATAATATTTTTTATTATTTTCAAAATGGTTTGAAAATCAGAGATAATATCTTTTATTAGAAATAGGGTGTTAGGAAGGGCATCCAGCTGTAAAATACCTGGCCAAATTTACAGTCCTTGTCAGAGCAAGGTGCGGCATAGGTAACTGTGGTCAGACTTGCCTCTTGGCGTGAATGACCTGTCTAACTCATGGAAAAATGAATGCTAAACAGTGATGATGTTTACAAGATGGTATTATCTTACATCAACCTCACCTAGTATCAATCTCTTGCTATAATTTTCTTCACACTCAGTTCACTCCCTTTAATCCCTTTTAATATCTTTTGCCTCTAGTACCAACCATTTTTCTTATAATATGTAACTAGATCATGTAGCACATAGGTTCTCAAAGTGGGTGCTACTGCCCCCCAGGGCGTATTGAGAAGGTCCGAGGGGGGGGGGGGGCGTGACCATTTGCTATGGGTTTTAAATAAATATACAGTATATTATCAAATATACTATTCATACATACATGTATACATCACTATTTCAGAGCACTGATACTAATTCCTAATTTTTGCTGGACCAGCAACTGCTCTGTTTAAACATCACTGGAATTCTATAAGAATCCAGCTTCTATACATTTCGGTTGAAGCAAAGGAATATGCAATCTTGATAACCGCTAAGGAGCGAGAAACGGGCGTTGGTTGCTTCCCTTTGCTTTTGCTGAGACCAAGTAAGTGACATAGTCACTACTTTAAAACTCATAGTGAAACTAATTATTTATTATATATAAATTAGCGATTTTATTTATTATATATTATTTACAATTTGCATGTAGGTAGGTCTCTCTGGAAATAGGGGTGAGGAGGGCAGTGGCTCCAGAAGTTTGAGAACCTCTGATTTATCACATGCATTGGATCTATTTTATTCATCCCCAGTGCCGGATTTAGAACAAATGAGGCCCTGTGCAAGTTAATTTATGAGGCCTCTTACTTGGGTCCTGGAGGGGGTAATTGATTATAAAAAACTTTTTTGGCCGAAAGAATGGCCTCCTCCAGTAAACGGAGCCCTAAACACAATTGTAAATCTGGCACTGTACAGCCCCCTTCTATTTATTAAACAACCTCTTGACTTTCTACTCATCTTTCACTAATTTATCATTTCACACTTTGAAGATCTGTTGCAAACTTTGTACAGTTAGTTTTCATATCAATAAAGAAACCAACTTTCTATTTAATTGAGTTCATTAGGGTTCATTTTTGAAGTCATAGATCTGCTAGAAATAGCAGCAAAATCCCCTATCAGCACAGTTGGTAGTTAGAAAAGATACTGTACTCTCAATAACTCTTACCATTTATATGTAAATAGGCACAGAGGAGATGATGAAGGAACATGAGTGGAAAGATGCTGGGCTGAAAAGGACCTGTCCAACCCATGCAAGTGTGGAAAAATGGACATAAAAATGATGATGATGATGATGACAATGATGACAATGAGGATGATGATGATGATGATGATGATGATAAAGAAGTTAAACATATTTTTTCAGGTATTAGTGAATATTGCATCCCTGAAAATTCTCCATTATGAAAAATTTAAATTATACTAGCCTTCAAGCCTTCTTTTTCAATGGCAATATGATTCTAAACAGGCAGCTTAATCTCATGGAAGATGTTGGTAAAATCCAACACAGTCCACCTTCTGTGCAAAAGGTAGTTATTTATCATTAGTAACAATCACAAGAACCAGTTTATATTTGTTTCACTCCAACCTCAATGCCCTAATTAAATTCTCGCACTCAAGCTAGAACTAGGAATACCTGAGACGTTTCATTCCTTGATCAAATCATGGCTATAGAAAAAAAAACTTACTGGATTCTTGTCATGTTAAAGAGAAACAAAAGTCATTCTGACGAGCTCAGCTGTATTAAATATTTGTAAGAATAGGTTTAAACAAATCTTGACAATAAATAGCAGAGATGACACACATTACAATGATGCTACTTTGACTGAATTAAAGAAAATATTTCATGATTTAGACTACAGTGATTTCTTCAACTTTGCTTTTCATTGGCCTTTTTCTAGTTTTATTTCTCTAGCCAAAATGTCATTGTCTTTCATAAGATAGCTTTTCAGGTCTCCCCACGGGGGAGATTGATGTGGCTGATGTTCAACATGACCATATGTGGAAAAACTTGGGCAGGCGAAGGAATCCAACAGGTTACAGTTCTGGGGAAGAAGGACTTAACAATGTGTTTAGTGTGGTGGTGGTGGTAGGGTCAGATTAGTGAGATATAGTATGAGTGCTGGTAGGAGGGGAGATGTGGGAAGGTAGGAGGAGATAAGAGCCGTAGGGATATGCTGTTAACCAGTTCATTAAGGAGGTTGTCATGTCTTTGACACAGCTAAAGAGTCCTTTGTCTGACAGGTTTCTCTCACTAGATGCCCTTCCTATCACCAACCACTTTATAGTTGAATATACCCAACCGAAAAATGTGTTTATCATGAAATGGCTATATACGAAGCTAGGCGGAAAAGTTCATAGGCTAACTATGAAGGTGTGATGCTAGAGGTGTGAAATCTTGCATGCATTAATTTCAATCCTTCTTATTCATAACCGCATTGCTTCTTTCCATGGACTATTTTGAAAAATACTTCTCCAAGACAATGTCACTGGACCGAGATCTTTGGCGCTACTCAGTAATACAGAAGACCCACCTTACCTATGTACAAAGCGAAACCTACAGTCAGTAGGCACCTCTTAACCAAATATACACCCCATCCCACTACCCCTACTCCACCCCCAACTCCCACCAACACCACCCCTTTCTCTGTAAAGTTATGTTGGTACCACAACATCCAGCCCTAAATAAATGAGGTCGTGTAGGTGTCACGACAAAAAACACACAGTCCACGCTGTAATGTGGCCGTGTAGGTAACTTTCTTAGATGTTCACTTACTGAAGTAGTTCACTTGGTATTTGAATACTCATATTGGAATAACAAATTATATGGCTTCCTATATCAGAAACTTCAAGAAATCAAAACTTGAAATCATAATAGTGGGATACTGAAAAGTTCCTGGGTTCACCCTTTAGCATTCACATTACTTTATATATACTATTATATTTTCATGGTAAAGGCTTTACCTCACATAATTATCTCACATAACATTTACATTACTTTATATATACTATTATATTTTCATGGTAAAGGCTTTAACTCACATAATTATCTCACATAACATTTACATTACTTTATATATACTATTATATTTTCATGGTAAAGGCTTTACCTCACATAATTATCTCACATAACATTTACATTACTTTATATATACTATTATATTTTCATGGTAAAGGCTTTAACTCACATAATTATCTCACATAACATTCACATTACTTTATATATACTATTATATTTTCATGGTAAAGGCTTTAACTCACATAATTATCTCACATAATATCGAATCTATGAGATTTTGAAAGTATTTATTTTGAGAACAATACCTTAACATCAGTTTGAGTGACCAGTTACAGCCAGTTTCAACAGAAAGAGGTAGAGAATTCTGGCCGGTTTTGGCCGGTTTGAACATTAAAGGGTTAAGGGTATCACAAAAGTGTAGAGGACAGCTGCAATAAGTGTGCAAATCTGAGAGAGGAATATGTTAAATAAGATCATAATTAACTGATCCGCTTGTATTTTCTTTTAACTGATCCTCCTGTATTTTCTATTACCCATAGCCAGGAACTTTTCAGCACCCTGGTATTCAATAATTAGCAGTTTCAATAGATTTTGCATATTTACATTAGGTTTATACTTTTATTAGTGAAGGCGTGTGGCTGAGTGGTTAGGGAATTGGATTCACAATCTTGAGGTTGTGAGTTTGATTTCTGGACCGGGTGATGCGTTATGTCTTTGAGCAAGACATTTTATTTCACATTGCTCCTTCTACCTGGAGTTGCAACCGATAGATAGTACTAGCAACTGGAAAGACCAACGAAAACATTGTTACTTTGGTCTGATTTGACGAAAATCGATTGATACTTTTATTAAATCAGGTAAAAGCTTTCATTTCATTAACCCTTTAGCTTTTAAACTGGCCATATCCGGTCAAAATTCTTTCACCTCTTCCTGTTCAAACCGGTCATAACTGGCTGCTCATACTTATGTTAAGGTATTGTTCTCAAAATAAATAATATCAACATTTCATAGATGTAAGATAAAGTATTTACTGTGAAAATATAATAGTAAATATAAAATATTCAAATATTTGTTTTTAGTTATTTACTGAAACTCAATGACCATTTCAGTATAGTTTATTCCATTTGCTATCTCTCATCATCATTTAATCTCTATTTTTCCACGTTAGCATAGGTTAGACTAGTGGTTCCCAAAGTGGGTTCCACAAAGGAGTGTCTGGGATTCCCTGAAAAAAGGTAGAGGAGTATATATATATTACTACCATATAACAGTAGAGAAGTGTATTTATATTACAACCATATAACAGTATTAGACTTGCGGGTTCTCCCAAAAGTTTCTGAACAAATAAGGGTTCCATATTTGAAAAAGTTTGGGAAAGCCTGGGTTAGACAAGTTGTCACCGCTTTGAGATAAGTCAGCTCAGATGAGATGTGTAAAATCTGAAGCTTTGATAGATTTTAGTCAACCTTGTTGGGAAGTCCAATGTGTAATTTTTTTATGTTAACATCATACATTGTATGTATATCAACAACATTCCATCTGTTGCCATTGTGCAGCCCCAGGTCAACTCTGATCAAGCAAAGCTACATGAATCCATCTATATTCAATATATTTAGTAGTGAGAGTATAAATATTACAAAACAAAACTTCATTTCTTGAAGGATAACATATAAAATTATATTGATGATATCTAGATATCTTCATTTTAACCTCCTTATCTTAAAGATTTATCATCTTTTCTGAACAGCCAACAGAGAGTTATTGCTTTCTCCAAATATGAGAAAAGATATTGGAATTCACTTTTAGTTGATATCTGGTTGTGTAACTTAAGTGATTTATTTACAAGTCATACCAAACACCAGTTATTTTGTGGCTTTGCTTTGAAATTATAATATAGATTAGTCACTGTCCTGTGATCTGTAATATTGAACAAATGTTTTCTCAACACTACTCAACACATTTTCAGACTTGAAGCATTATCACAAATATTATTATTCATGTTTCTCTTATCAGTTAAGCTAATCCTTACACAAATCACAATAATGCAAAGAACCAGTGTTTTTCTTCAGTTTCCAAAACACTAAGTATATACAAGTTAAATCTTCCTTGTATAGAATGCAATTCTATGACAGATAACATTCCCCAAAACATCAAGTAGCTGAACTCAAGAAATGTAGAATTAAATGTTCTGTCCCCTTCCCCACCAACAGATGAACCTATAATTCAATAGTAAACGAGTTAAAAATTAAACACAGTTAATCATTTTTTTATTACACAACTAGTGGACCTGCACCATCAATAATGATAGCAATAACATTGAATATATTTAATTTTTGGGGTCTAGGATTGGTATGTTATGTATACTGGGATATCATCATCATCATCATCATCATGGTTTAACGTCCACTTTCCATGCTAGCATGGGTTAGACAGGTTGTCCTATTTGAAGCAAGTTGGGTCAGGTGACCGTGTCTTGCTCATATAGAACAGTTTCTGGCTTGGTTTCTACAGCTGGATGCCCTTCCTAACACCAACTACATTTACCATGTGGGCTGGGCGCTTTTTGTCATGACTCCTACATATATACTAAGAAATTAGCATTTTGATAAATTTATGATTTGCATGAGAGAAACCCTATAGTTTATATTATTTACTAATGAAGTTACAAAGAGATATGTATAAATATACAAACATACATGGTATATTATTACGGTTGATTGATGAGAAATTGACTGTACATGCAGATGTTTCTGTGTTCTTGAATTCTGAACCTGAGTCCCAAAATTAAAATGGTTAATCTAGGAAGATGTGAACCTCCAACAATACTCAGTTCTGTTCAATGGATGCCAGATTACATTTCCTCCTAGGGTTCCACACCCAAGTCTCAACCAAAAGCAGCCTAGATATATCATGGTAAATTTGCACTGACTCTATTGACAAAAACCTCAAAACCTTCTTCCGATGGGGTCATGCCAACCCTTATCATCCCACCATGGGTCATGTGGCACTTGACCCCTTCATGATTACTTATGATCATTTCTGACAAACACAACTCCTCAACCCAGTAAAGACTGGCCCTTCTTTTTCAAATTTCCAAAGTACTTCAATCTTAAACAACTATGGATCTTTTACAAAGTTTAGGTAAACTTAGACCCCCTTCAGTCACGAATGACCAGAAAATTCCCCTCCAAGACACAAGTCTGGGCAAGGTTTGTTTGTGGAAGACCAGCAGTTGTCCATACATACCAGTCTCCACTCTCCATGTCACCGATGTTGTCCAAGTGATGTTGCAACTCATTTCCACAGCTGAATGAACTGTAACAACGTGAAATAAAGTGTCTTGCTCAAGGACAACGATACACCATGACACAATGAATACTGCACCAATATCTGTGTTGGGGCTGGTAGTAGACACACAGACATTCTAGACCACAACGAAATGTTAAGCCCCTTACCTGATTATAACATTATTACTTCTCCAAACATTCCAGCATCTGGCCCTAAGACAAGCTGTCTACCTCTTTATACTGCTACTACAGTAGTCTCTGCTCTTTATATCTGGCTAGTCTTATGCCATGTCCACTCAGATACTCCTGATTCCCTCCTCTTTTGCCCTCTTCTCATCCTTATTGTGTTTCTCCTCTAAAACCATATAGTGGAAACATGAGACTGGTGGTAAGAGTGTTGGACTTATGATCATAAAGTTGTAAGTTCGATTTGTGGACTGTGTTGTGTTCTTGAGCAAAACACTTCATTTCATGTTGCTCCAGCATACTCAGCTGAAAATGAGTACCAGCAATTCCTGGGGTTTTAACCTTGTGAAGGACTGGTGTCCTGTCCAGAAGAGAGTCACATTTTCTCAGTTGGTTAACACCATGAAAACCGTGATAAACACCGATATGATGAGACTCCAAGCATGAGACAGACTTTAGACTTAGTCTAAAACCTCCAGGCATGAGATAGATTTTAGACTTAGTCTAAAACCTCCACAGACTTTAGACTTAGTCTAAAACCTCCAGGCATGAGACAGACTTTAGACTTAGTCTAAAACCTCTAGGCATGAGACAGACTTTAGACTTAGTCTAAAACCTCTAGGCATGAGACAGACTTTAGACTTAGTCTAAAACCTCTAGGCATGAGACAGACTTTAGGCTTAGTCTAAAACCTCCAGGCATGAGACAGACTTTAGACTTAGTCTAAAACCTCTAGGCATGAGACAGACTTTAGACTTAGTCTAAAACCTCTAGGCATGAGACAGACTTTAGACTTAGTCTAAAACCTCTAGGCATGAGACAGACTTTAGACTTAGTCTAAAACCTCTAGGCATGAGAAAGACTTTAGACTTAGTCTAAAACCTCCAGGCATGAGACAGACTTTAGACTTAGTCTAAAACCGCTAGGCATGAGACAGACTTTAGACTTAGTCTAAAACCTCTAGGCATGAGACAGACTTTAGACTTAGTCCAAAACCTCTAGGCATGAGACATACTTTAGATTTAGTCTAAAACCTCTAGGCATGAGACAGACTTTAGACTTAGTCTAAAACCTCTAGGCATGAGACAGACTTTAGACTTAGTCTAAAACCTCTAGGCATGAGACAGACTTTAGACTTAGTCTAAAACCTCCAGGCATGAGACAGACTTTAGACTTAGTCTAAAACCTCTAGGCATGAGACAGACTTTAGACTTAGTCTAAAACCTCTAGGCATGAGACAGACTTTAGACTTAGTCTAAAACCTCCAGGCATGAGACAGATTTTAGACTTAGTCTAAAACCTCCAGGCTTGAGATAGATTTTAGACTTAGTCTAAAACCTCTAGGCATGAGACAGACTTTAGACTTAGTCTAAAACCTCTAGGCATGAGAAAGACTTTAGACTTAGTCTAAAACCTCTAGGCATGAGACAGACTTTAGACTTAGTCTAAAACCTCCAGGCATGAGACAGATTTTAGACTTAGTCTAAAACCTCCAGGCTTGAGATAGATTTTAGACTTAGTCTAAAACCTCTAGGCATGAGACAGACTTTAGACTTAGTCTAAAACCTCTAGGCATGAGACAGACTTTAGACTTAGTCTAAAACCTCTAGGCATGAGACAGACTTTAGACTTAGTCTAAAACCTCCAGGCATGAGACAGACTTTAGACTTAGTCTAAAACCTCTAGGCATGAGACAGACTTTAGACTTAGTCTAAAACCTCCAGGCATGAGACAGACTTTAGACTTAGTCTAAAACCTCCAGGCATGAGACAGACTTTAGACTTAGTCTAAAACCAGACATTAACTACAACACCCAGTTCTTTTCTTGCAGCAGTCATTGAATAAACAAAGGAAAAAGGCAGTTCTACAGGCATTTTGGCAGTATCGGTAGAGGGTCGGAAGCCATGCTTTCCAGCATAGTTACGTCCCTTTACGATTTGAGTTCAAATCCCGCCGAGGTTGACTTTGCCTTTCATCTTTACGGGGTCGATAAAATAAAGTACCAGTAATGCACTGGGTAATTGCTGGCCTTGTGCCTAAAAGTAGAAATTATTATCTGATATATATGTCATGAAAAATATATTGAAAAGATACTAATAATGCATTTAAGGTCAGGAACACAGTTTAGTTGTGAGAGTTCAATACCTCTACAGAGATATGCACAAGTGCATACACCCATACACCCATACACACACATACACACACACACATACACACACACACACATTTACACACATACCAAAATCATGGCATATCATATCCCAGCATGATTCAGTTATATATTAAAATAAAAGATAAGCTGTTTATATACTTTAATAACAATTTCATTGCCAAAAACATTGTATTATGTTCAGAGGTGAATATATACATACATTCATAGACATATATACTTATATACATACATTCATAGACATATATACTTATATACATACATGCATATACATATATACTTATATACATACATGCATATACATATATACTTATATACATACATTTATATACATATATACTTATATACATACATATACATATATACTTATATACATACATTCATATACATATATACTTATATACATACATTTATATACATATATACTTATATACATACATATACATATATACTTATATACATACATTCATATACATATATACTTATATACATACATTTATATACATATATACTTATATACATACATATACATATATACTTATATACATACATTCATATACATATATACTTATATACATACATTCATATACATATATACTTATATACATACATATACATATATACTTATATACATACATACCTATATATATATACATACATATACATATATACTTATATACATACATATACATATATACTTATATACATATATACATATATACATATATACTCATATACATACATATACATACATACTTATATACATACATATACACACATACATGCATACATACATATACACACATACATGCATACATACACATACACGCACATCCACATGTACACATACACACATACATATCTACACACACATGTGTACATGTACATGTACACACATATGCACACACATACATGTACACACATATGCACACACATACATGTACATACACATGTACACATACATGTACATACACATGTACATATACATGTACACACACATGTACACATACATGTACACACACATGCATACACATACATGTACACATACATGCATACACATACATTTACACACACATGCATACATACATGTACACAGACATGTACACATACATGTACATACACATGTACACATACATGTACATACACATGTACACACACATGTACATACACATGTACACACACACATGTACATACACATGTACACATACATGTACACATATGTACTTACACACACACACACACACACAATCATTATTAAACATACAACATCGCACATGCATACATATACATGTACATACACATGTACACATACATGTACACACACATGTACATACACATGTACACATACATGTGCATACACATGTACACACACATGTACATACACATGTACACATACATGTACACATATGTACTTACACACACACACACAATCATTATTAAACATACAACATCACAAACATAATCTTTGGTTATAATTCTTAATATTAATCTTCAATATGAAAAATTATTTCCATAAAAATAGAATGATTCTTCTATTTAACTCCCCATAAAAAAATGTCACTCTTCTATTTTTGGAAATTAATTTCAACCCAATTACTGATAATGTAGCATTTTTGCTCGATTCTATTTGCAACCAACAATTCTTGAAGTTTTTACTGTCTATTCTTAGTAAACATATTCCTTTCTTTATTGCTATATGAACAATTTTATTCGTGTAAGCTAAGAATTTGTGAAAACAAAGCTATATATTGCTAGAAAAGATTTTCTAATAATTTAGTTTGTAGTATAATACAAGTTACTGTTCTATATCTTTGCCTTGGGCTACTGCCATTGATTGTAAAGAATGGTGGAGAGAGAGAGATGGCAGGTGAGAGAGAGGGAGAGTGTATGTGTCTATGTCAGAGAGAGAGAGAGATGGCAGGTGAGAGAAAGGGAGAGTGTATGTGTCTATGTCAGAGAGAGATGGCAGGTGAGAGAAAGGGAAAGAGATGGCAGGTGAGAGAGAGAGTGTATGTGTCTATGTATGTGTCAGAGAGAGAGAGAGAGAGAGAGAGATATGGCAGGTGAGAGAAAGGGAAAGAGATGGCAGGTGAGAGAGAGAGAGAGAGAGTGTATGTGTCTATGTATGTGTCAGAGAGAGAGAGAGAGAGAGGGAGAGAGTGAGAGAGAGAGAGAGAGAGAGAGAGAGAGAGAGAGAGAGAGAGATATGGCAGGTGAGAGAAAGGGAAAGAGATGGCAGGTGAGAGAGAGAGAGTGTATGTGTCTATATATGTGTCAGAGAGAGAGAGGGATGGCAGGTGAGAGAGAGAGAGTGTATGTGTCTATGTATGTGTCAGAGAGAGAGAGTGAAAGAGTGTATGTGAATTTATGTCAGTATGTGTGTGTGTTTGTATGTGTGTGTGAGAGAGAGAAAGAGACATGGAGAGAGAGAGAAAGGGGAAGAGGAGGATGAGGTATGTAAAGTAGGAAAGTAGATGAGGGGTGTAAGAGAGAGGAGGGGTGAAGAATGAAAGTGAAAGAATAATATAAGGAAGATAGGAAGAAATAAAGGAAAAGAAGGAATGGAAAAAGGCTGTATTTGGGGAAGGAAATATATATATATATATATATAGTGGTAGAACACTGGAAGGTAATATCCGTAGTGGCAGAGCACTCAGTCCATGGGACGAGTTAGGTAGAAGTGGTTACACAACAGTTAGTTCACCATACCGAGAATAATTGTTTCACCTTAGCGGATCCTCAGCTCGTAATGGACATGGTTGTACGGAACAGGAAGCATAACCGTACGAATGCGCATGCGCAGAAAGGATCACTTCACACAGGCAATACTAAATTGCGTGTTAGAGGTGTAAGGGAGATAACTGCGTAAGTCCGAAAGTTTCTAGTTGATAAGAAAATTAGGATGATGTTGTAATTCAATCCGGAGCTTTGTAGTTATGTAAGAGGTGTTTCGAGATGTGTGGACAACGTGTGAAGAATTCATTTCTCGTGTTTAGGCAATCACTATTGCGTAATCTCTTTAGAATATTTATTCGTTCATCTATACATAATCCACACGACGGATTGCCTCTTGTGTATGGCTTGGAGGACTTAGTGATGATGACTTTCCATTGGATGGAGTAGTCTATATTTGAGTCCTTGAGACTCCCAGGGAGTGTAACTTGGAGTTACTGTAGGTTCACTCAGGTGAGCACTCGATGTTTAGGTTCACTTCAGTGTCGAGGTGTAGAGCTAGACAGAGTGTATTATAGTGAAAAGATAACAAGGACGATTGGTTACTCCTTCATTATGTTGGTGACGCGCGTTCATCATTGATCAGCTCAAGGTTCGATCTGTATCGATCTTTCCCGACTCTGTAATCACCGGCTCATCAGACCCCTTATAATGGTAATGGAAAAATGAATATACATGCCGTATGAGAAGTTCCTATGGTGGTCAGTGAAATTTGTTTTGATTGGTGGGTTAATTCATAGGGATGTTTTTGCCTGTAGTGTATGTGGGGTGGGTGTGGTGATAAGTTGGTGGTGCGGGGCGTGAAAGGTTGCGGTGTTTAGGGTGGGGTGATATGTGTGGTAGTGGATTGTTAAGGGGGCTCACGTTATAAGGAGTTAATGTTCTGAGCGTATGTAAAAGCATATAGATACATATATACACACAGCCAGATAGGCATATTATATACATACACATGTGTCTATATATATATAAATATAGCCAGTGGGGAGGGCGATTGCACACATGCGGTGTTTAGGGTGGGGTGTTAGGTGTGGTATGTGTTGGTGGGGTTGATGGGTGAGGATGTATGGCGATGTGTTTGGTGGTGGTGGTGGGGGTGATGGGTGCAACATAATATTTACAGGATCAGATCTTACAATGGGTTACATGTTAAAGAAGACAATGGTACTGAGATAATACCAGAACTAAAGAATAGGACTAAACTCAGCCTCTGGTCCTGTACAAAAGAGGTAAGTGACTGGTTCTCCGGCATTGAAACCAAATCGGACGTTCGATTCCAAATGGACATTCCGAACTACTACACCCCGGTCATCCTAAACAAGGCACTGATCTCAGCCACGAACAGATCAAGCCTCACCAGAAAGGACATCATACTAGTAGCTAGGAAAACCTTACTAGAATTTGACGGTAAATTATGGGAACGACAAAATAGACCAGATAGCTTCGACATTACTATGGGGTCGAGTGACTCCGCACAGGTTACTGATGTAGTAGGCCTATACCTCCTAAATATAATAACGGACGAGATCCCTAACATGGGCGGAGGCTTGTACTGGGACGACACCCTACTTATGACCCACGGACTCAGTAATAGCCAATTAGATAGACTACACAAACGACTTAGATATATCTTTAAGACCCAAGAATTAGCGGTAGAAATAGAACACAACACTAGGACAATAAACTTCTTAGACGTGACGTTAGAATTAGACACAGGTCTCTACCACCCTTACCATAAACCCAACGAAAACCTAAAACCTAAACAGACACTCCAACCACCCTAGGACCATAATTAACTTGATAGTTAAGAGTGTTTCCCATGGAGTGTCCACCCTGTCGGCGAACAGAACTATCTTCAACCAGCACGCGGAATACTATAACTCCGTACTTGAAAAGGCTGGGTATAATGAGACGATAGCTTACAATGACCAGTAGTGTAACGCCACTGAATCCACTCAGACCCTTAGAAACACAAATAGATGATGACAACCCACCTAGAATAAATAATATGTATTTCTCTCTCTATATATATGTATTTGTATGTATATGGACTTCGCTGCACGGAGTGCACCGCAACCTACGTCGGGCAGACTGGACGTCATCTGGCAGATCGTTTCACGGAACACCTCCGTGATGTTCGTCTCGGCTGGAGTTCTTCTCCCAACTCCACCCACCACCACCCCTACATACCTCACACCCTTCCACCACTTGTTTATTTTTATGTTTATCTTTATTTTTATTTGTACTTCTAAAAAAATCGTTTTTCCTCCATCCTCCCCATTTTTAAATGTCTTTCCCCCACTCCACTCCCCACACACCCTCGGAACTCTCTTCCTACCCACTTTTCTCCTGATGAAGGGCTTATGCCCGAAACGTCCGTCCTCCACTCTTAAAAGAGTAAACCTAATAAACCACTATTTGTACTGCTTCTCTGTTTTTGTTCCTGTCTAAGATTTAACTATATATATATCATCATCATCATCATCGTCATCATCGTTTAACGTCCATCTTCCACGCTAGCATGGGTTTAGACAGGAAGTGTCCCACTTGAGGCAAGATTGGTTGTCTTGCTCGTATAGGACTGTTTGGCGGGTTTTCTACGGCTGGATGCCCTTCCTAACACCAACCACGTTTACAGTGTGGGTCTGGGAGGTTTTTACCGTGTTACCTACACGGCCACATTACAGCGTGGACTGTGTGTTTTTTTGTCGTGACACCTACACAACCTCATTTATTTCGGACTGGATGTTGTGGTACCAACATAACTTTACATCGAAAGGGGCGGTGTGGATGGGGTGGGGGTGGTGGGACGGGGGTGTATTTTTGTTAAGAGGTGCCAACTGACTGTAGGTTTCGCTTTGTACTTAGGCAAGGCGGGTCTTCTGTATTACTGCGTAGCGCCAAAGATCTCGGTCCAGTGACATTGTCTTGGGGGGTGTAAGTGTGTGAGGTCGGAATTTATCAAGTCGTCCCAGGTTTTTCTGGGTCTGCCTACTCCGTGGCTACCGTCTATTTTTATCGCCCTGCACTTTTTTATACAACTGTCGTCTTTCATGCGCATCACGTGACCCTACCAACGTAGTCTTCTCTCGAGTAAACAACATCAGATCCCTCTTATTCCTAATTTCTCACTTAGTTCATTTATGCTTTGCCGTTCACGTATATTACTATAACACATCCAACGGAGCATGCAAGCTTCGTTCCTCTCCAGTCTGCGTATATCCTCTGCACACAATTCCCAAGTCTCACTGCCATGTAACATTGCTGTTCGTATGCAGGCATCATACAGCCTGCCTTTCATGTTTAGAGAGAACCGTTTAGCGGCCATTAGTGGTATAAGCTCTCTGAACTTTTTCCATCGCGTTCTGACGCTAGCTACTGTACTTTCAGAGCACCCTCCACCACTGATGATTTTGCCACCCAGGTAACGGAAGGTGTCCACTATTTCTATAGAACCATCTGTGCAATGGAATGAGCTAGTATTCTGTGGGCATTTGCTGCTACTTATTGCACCTGAGCACCGGCCACATATAAAATCTATATTCTTAGTTAGATTACCTGTGATCCCACTACATCTTTTAAGCACCTATACTTTGCATTTGGGACATAAAATGGAGTTTTTGCCTACTCCTTTCCTACACACTGAGCATGGCCACTTCCCAGATGGGACCAGTGCCCTATTTTCCTTCCTACAAACTAGAACTTTAGTCTTAGACAGGTTAATTTTAAGGCCTTTTGATTCTAGGCCATGCTTCCATGTTTGGAATTTCTTCTCTAGTTCAGCCATTGATTCAGCTATGAGCGTTAGATCATCTGCGTATAGGAGTTCCCATGGGCAGCCGGTCTTGAACTCCTCTGTTATAGCCTGAAGGGCAATAATAAATAGTAGGGGGCTAAGGACGGAGCCCTGATGTACACCAACTTTTGCGCTAAACTCTTCACTATATTCGTTGTTAATTCTAACCTTGCTGACTGTTTCTTTAGACATGGCTTGTATAGCTCTCACAAGCCATTCATCAACACCTAGTTTTCTAAGAGCCCACCAGATAATGGAGCGGGGGACTCTGTGAAAGGCTTTCTCGAAGTAAACAAAAGCTAAGTATAGGGGTTTACCTTTAGCGAGGTACTTCTCCTGTAGTTATCATACAATGAAAAGAGCGTCTGTGGTACTTTTACCTGACACACACCCAAAATGCATTTCATCTAGATCAATTCGCTCTCTGATTAGTTGCGCTATTACTTTTTCTGTGACCTTCATGACCTGGTCAATTAATTTAATGCCTCTATAGTTTCCCCTATCTCGGGCATCTCCTTTACCCTTGCAGCAGTTAATGATGATGCTACTATGCCAGTCCTTCGGAACGACCCCATTCTGTATGACTTGGTTTACTATCCTGGTGACCATAGTGTGTACAACCGTTCCAGATGCTTTCAGCATTTTAGCAACTATTTCCGAAGTTCCAGCTGCCTTGACTATCTTCATATATTTGATCGGGTTACTTATTATACTGCTTTCAAGTTGCACTGTTGGTCCCTCTATTGGATCGATGTGGGGGAGACTGTCTTTCTCCCAATTATTCTCCTCATTTAGTAGCCTTTCGTAGTGACACTTCCAAGCTAACTTCTTATCAGCGTCAGTGATGGCAAGTACACCATCATCATTACGGACACACTTCTCCCCGACAATATCACGGTTTTCCTTGACACATTGCCTAGCAATCCTGAACACCTCACGTTGTTGGTCCTCGCGTTGTAGAACATGCTTGAACTTTCTTTCCTCTGCTTCTCTTCTTGCGAAGTACACTTGTCTCCTAGCTTCCCTCCTAGCCACTTGATAGTCTTCTCTACTTCGCCCATCCCGCCATGCTTTCCAAGTCTGCTTTTTGGCCTTGATTGACTCCTCCACCTTACTGTTCCGCCACCAAGTTATTCTCCTCCTGCCTATAGGACTGCTCCAGCCACAGATTTCATCTGTCGCCTTCAGCAGGTTAGCTTTCAGGAATTCCCACTGTTCCCCTATATTGTACGACTCTAATTGCTCTTCCTTACTATCAAAAGCATCAAGTAATATGCTTTTAAATTTATTACTGGCTGTGGGGTCCTTTAGCTTCCATATTTTTCTCCTGAGGATAGTCCTTTTCTGTTGTCGAGTACCTGAGGTCGCTAATTATGAGGCTATGTTGAGAGGTGCATTCTTCATGGGGGAGGGATTTAGTGTTTACAACAGACACTTTGTCACGTCTTCTGGTAAGGATATAATCTATCTGGCTGGTCTGTCCCCCTGATCTATAGGTGATCAAGTGATTGTCTCGTTTTTTGAAGTTAGTGTTACAGATTGTTAGGTTATTTGCGTCACAGAATTCCAGGATTCTGGAGCCTTCCTCATTTCTAGTACCAAAACCATAGCCTCCATGGATTCCGCCATAGCCGTCACAATGTTGTCCAACGTGACTATTTAGGGATAATTATGTAGTCACTGTCGGTTATTTGGGAGGTAGTGAGCATTAACGACTCATAGAATCTGTCTTTTATAACGCCAGGCAGTCCGGATTGGGGTGCATACGCAGATATTATTGTCACAGTAGTTCTATTGAGGACAAGTCTTATTTTAATTATTCTGTCGTTCACTCTTTTTACGTCTATTATCTTATCTGCCCATTTTTCTGCTAGCATGATTCCTACCCCACCCAGCCCATTGTCATTTCCCACCCAGAAAAGCTTATAGCATCGTTCTTTACCCACAATGAATCTAGCAGACCTACCCCTCCACCTGGTCTCTTGAATACACCAAACATCGACCTCCTTACGTTCAATATATATATATATATATATATATATATATATATATATATATATATATATATACCATCATCATCATTTTATGTCCGCTTTTCCCTGCTTGCAAGGGTGGGACGGGAACTGATTCTGGCTTGATTTCTACAGCTGGATGCCCTTCCTAACACCAACCTCATTTACAGTGAGTGCTGGGTTCTTTTTTGCCGTGGAACCTCCATGGAACCTCCATGACCACTTTGCAGTGGAATGATATTGACCCCAGTCCCTATCATCTCATTTCTACAGCTGAGTAAACTGGAGCAATGTGAAATAAAGTGTCTTGCTCAAGGAAACAACACATCACCCAGTCTGAGAATTGAACTCACAACCTTTCGATTGCAAGGCCAATGCTCTAACCACTAAGCCATGTGCCTCCATATGCGGGTTCGTACGTATGTAGGGTGTGTGTATATGCGTACTACGTGTTTTGGTTGACATACGTCTCCGAACATATGTGCATTTACATGTAGGTATGTGTGTGCGCTTTTTATATACGTATTTATTTATTTATTTATATACGTTTATTTAATTATATGTATACATGCACACACACACATATATATATATATATATAAACGTTAGAATATGTGTAATAAGGCCAAGACAATGCAGATATGGACATAGAAAAAGAATGCAATAGTGAGAGATATTGATGAGAATTCGTCTTTCACCTTGAATTTATTTAAATGTCTTTAATTTTCGAGATAATATCTCTTCTTCGGAGGGAAGTAAAAGTCTCAGACCAGCGTCTTAAATTTCCAAAGAAGCCATGCATGGCTTCATTGGAAATTTAAGACGCTGGTCTGAGACTTTTACTTCCCTCCGAAGAAGAGATATTATCTCGAAAATTAAAGACATTTAAATAAATTCAAGGTGAAAGACGAATTCTCATCAATATCTCTCACTATTGCATTCTTTTTCTATGTCCATATCTGCATTGTCTTGGCCTTATTACACATATTCTAACGTTTATACCTCATTACACAATGCTTCAAGTGAACTATAACCTCCTCCTTATATATATATATATTTTTATATATATATTTTTATGTGTGTTTGGTTTATACATTCGTATGCGTGCGGGTACAGGCGTTGCGTGGGTTCTGTATGTGCGTGCGGGGTTTTTTGTTTTGTTTTTTTGTCTACGTGCGTGTATTTGTATATCTATGGCTAGTGTTTTCGCGTATGCTTGTGTATGTACGTATATGGATGCGTGTATGTATTTATTTAATTTCAATTACCTCTGTAATTTATTTACTTTATTCTTAACCCTGAAGCCGAGAATCATTCGGTTTCCTAGTTAGAATTTTAGTCTACGACTTCAGTTATACCATTTTACCAGTTATACCATGGTTTTGTCTTTGCGTGAAATTGTTCTCCCCGCTCCACATATGACGTATTATCTTCGTTTTTTCCGTTCATTGCCAGAGAACGTCTCTATGAACCACCTAATAGAATATTAGTGTACGACTTCTTTTATACCATAAACGTGATTTTGTCATTGCGTGTAATGGTTTTTCACCGCTCCAAATAATTGTTTCTACTTTAGGCACAAGGCCAGCAATTACCCAGTTCATTACTGGTACTTTATTTTATCGACCCCGTAAGGATGAAAGGCAAAGTCAACCTCGGCGGGATTTGAACTCCAAATAATGACGTATTATATTCGTTTTTTCCCGTTCTTTGCCAGGGAACGTTTCCACGAACCAAAGTATCATCTTTCTGTCTTCCTCCGGTTGCAACGTTTTTTGAAATATTCACTTCTGCGTTCACAGATTGACTTTGGTAGTTTCAGAAGATCTCGTTAAGGGTGAAAGCAGCGATTCTTTGCTTAAACTTTAATCTGTTATTTTAATAAATATTTGCTCTACGGTTCTTATATATTTGATATATATTTATCCTTATCGAGCCCTCTTTGGATTTTAGTCTTCAAATTTATTATTATTACTATTTGGCTCCCTCGGTTGAGCACTCTGTTGACTTATATTCAACATGCAGAAACAACATCTGAATATTTCTACAAAGAACATACCCGTACCAAGCAGGAAAACATACCTAAAACTCCTGATGCAGAAAACAGACGCATTCATTAAAAGGTTGCGTTGGCGTGCCTTTTATCTCGATAATCAGGGAAAAGCAGACAACAAACAGGATAAATTTGGGTTTAAAACCTATAATAACCCTCCGAGTAACCCGGCATTGCTACCCTTCGAAAATGATGTCTTGGAACTCATACGGAGTATCAAATTTCGGAATAGGAGCAATTCCTTCCAGCAGGACCTGAAGAATAGAATCCATTCTATTAAGGATTCTAATGCCGTGCACGTCCATTCCGACAAAACTGGCAACCTATATCAAGTGGAGCGCAGTACTTACCATCAACTGCTACATAATGCTGTAACTAAGGATTACCGTAAAACTAATCGGAGCGTCATTAATGAAATCAACGATGCTGGGTTTAAAATCACCTCTGATCTCAACATCCTGGACCGGATTGAACCTCTGGACCCTATTTCTCCCCACTTTACCCTGAAGGATCACAAACCCAATTTCACTAACAACCCCTCTATTCGGCTTATTAACCCTACGAAGTCCCATTTAGGTAGACTTAGTAAAAGGATTCTTGATAGAATTATACCTGAAATTAGAAGTTTGACCCCTCTTGCACTGTGGAACAATTCTTTCGCGGTGATTGATTGGTTCAGCGGCATATACAACAAGGAACATTGTCGTTTTATTTAATTCGACATCAATAATTATTACTCCTCTTAATGGTGAAATATATTTCTTTAATGAAATATATACAAGGAAGATTAATCATTTTTAAAAGGTAATATTTGAAGTTCTTGTTAAACTTTAATTAGTTACCTACCTAGCTGTGTGTGCTTACACACTTTACAAATTATCCCCTGTGATTGTTTCATGTGTTTATTTTAGATATATATATATGTCAATCAATTTTTAGTTGATATAAAATGCTCGGATCTATTCATTGGAATCTTTGAGCTTATTCTACGGTGGATATGGCGCATGTCTCGGACATGACCCTTAATTTAATTTAATTTTGGATATATACACAGCCCCTTAATTGTAGAGCTAACTCAGTTGAAAGGACTCAGCTGCTATTTCTAGCTGTCGATAACCCTATTTGTGCCACTGGGATGACGCTGGCACGATGTGTGTAGTTTTAAAAATGCAACACGTGCGACGGGTAATTCGCAGATTTGCATTTGCTATGTTAACACAGATAGTTAAATCTTCTCCCTTGCTGAAGATCTGGGATTTGACTACTGTGAGTTTACGGATTAATGGTGAAATATATTTCTTTAATGAAATATATACAAGGAAGATTAATCATTTTTAAAAGGTAATATTTGAAGTTTTAGTTAAACTTTAATTAGTTACCTACCTAGCTGTGTGTGGTTACACACTATACAAATTATCCCCATGTGATTGTTTCATGTGTTTATTTTAAATATATATATATATGTCAATCAATTTTTAGCTGATATATATATATATATATATATATATATATATATATATATATATATATATATATATATAGAAAATATATATAGAAAATATTTCAAAATTATGGTTAGAGGACTGTAATAAGGAAGAATTAAAATCCCTTCAACGCTGGGAAATAAACGAAACCTGGTTCTCTAACTATGAAACACTTTTCCAAAAGAACACACATCCAAGACCCCCTTCATTAAAACCATAATAACAAGAAAACTCAATCAACACCCGAACACCACACAACAACCACCAACAACAAAAAACAATACCTCCTTACATACCAAAAAAAGAAGGTATCACCTCGCCCCTACATACTCCCCAAAGGTCTAAAATTTACACCAACTTCCCAACAACCAAACTACCCCAAAATGAAGGAAGATATTGCAGAATTCTGTAGAAAACTAAGACTCAGAGAACAACTATCCGACAGATACAATGAGGATGACCCAATAGCCAGAAATAGAAGCAACTACACACCCCACCAAAAGTCAAGAACAAATTCCTCGATCAATTCTGCGAACACATTACTAATTACCCATACCACCACCTACACAGACCTAAACAAAAACCAAACCTAAGCAAAAAGAATGGAATGTTCTTAACAGTCTAAACAACGACAAAACCCTAACAATCAAAGAGGCAGATAAAGGGAGTGCAGTAGTCCTTATGGAGACAGATTACTACACGACTCTAGTACTCTCAACTCTAGAAAACCAAACATATTACGAAAAGGCCCAACACTACACAGAACAGAAAATAATGAGAAACCTAAAATACCTAACAACCCTTTACAAAGAAGGCCTTACAGACAAGGAATACAACTACATCACCAATTTCAAAAGCAGAACCAGCCTCTTCTACGGTATCCCAAAGTTACACAAAAGCGAAGTAATAGGCAGGGCCTACAAGGAAGCTGCAGACGTTTACATCAATATAGCCCCTCCTGATGACCTTAAATTAAGACCCATAATAGCAGGCACCACATGTGAAACCCACCGCCTAAGCAACTTCCTAAATATTCTGCTTAAACCTTTCCTAAAACACATAAAAAGCTCCATAAAGGACGACCTTGACATACTCAACCACCTCCCAACAACACTCAATAATGAACATACCCTACTAGTAACCTTTGATGTCATCAATTTATATTCCAATATCCCACACAACCTAGGTATAGAGGCGATACAATTCTGGATGGAAAATTTCCCTAGGGAACTTCCACAGCGCATCCCTAAAGAATTTGTGTTGGAGGGACTCAAATTCATCTTGGAAAATAACTTCTTCGAATTCAATGCCAAATACTACAGACAGAAATCTGGGACTGCCATGGGTACGAAGGTAGCCCCCTCATACGCCAACCTTGTCATGGGATATTTGGAAACCACTCTCTACCAACACATAGAAAAGAACTGGAAGAGATATCTGGACGACTGCTTCATCCTCTGCCATGAAAGTATAGATAGACTGATTGAGTTCAAAACCCTTCTGAATGAGCTCAACACAAACTTACAATTCACAATGGATTACAGCCATGAACAACTCCCTTTCCTCGACATCCTCATCAAGAAAACAAGCAACAAAATAGAAACAGACATATACTACAAACCCACAGACTCCAAACAATACCTCCCATGCCACCCTAGACACACTAAAATGGCAATTCCTTATAACCTAGCCAGAAGGATCTGCACAATAGTTTCAGATAAATACACATGCTACACACGACTAGAAGAATTAAAAACACACTTATCAGCAGAAACTACCTACCATCTCTAATCAACAATGGATTCCAACGTGCCCTAAAACTAGACATGCAGGAACTCAGAAACCCCAAACCCAGGAATGAACCGCAACAAAAAACTCTACCATACATCTCCACACACAACCCCCTCAACAATGAGGCATTCGACTCCATCCTCCAGAACATTCCTTTACTAAAAAGATACCCAAGAATGAACAAAATCCTCCAAACACACAACATCATAAAGAGCAAAA
The DNA here is from genome assembly GCA_964016885.1 of Eledone cirrhosa. Lineage (NCBI taxonomy): Eukaryota > Metazoa > Mollusca > Cephalopoda > Octopoda > Eledonidae > Eledone > Eledone cirrhosa. Next base: position 104,395 of record CAXHJY010000988.1, read on the forward strand.
GACAACCTAAATCCATAAAAAACATCCTCACACAAGCCAAAATCCAACAAACCCTCACAATGAACCCTACAGTAACAAAATGCGGAAGGCCCAACTGTGACATATGCATAAATCTAATAGAAGGTTCAACATTCCATTTTAAACAAGGACAACATTTCACAGTTAAACACAACTTTACATGTGCATCTGAAAACCTAATCTATGTTTTGACCTGCTCAGGTTGTCAAGAGCACTACATAGGACAGACAAAAAACAGCCTCCGTCAACATATGACCGTCCATAAATCACAAATTAAAATACAGGAATACAGAAAGATTGCATTTAGTGAACATATCGCCAATTGTGCTCTCAACCAACATCCAAACTTTAAAATTTTCCCCAATTACAAATTCATAGACAACGATACTTTCATCCATCGTACCAATAAGGAAACATATTTCATAAACAAATTCCAACCTTTACTTAATGCACTAAAAATCGGACCAAACTAAAACTGCAACAAACAATCAAACATTTACAAGAGTTACCTCCCTCAAACCCTACCTAATCCTTTTTCTTAAATAAATTAAATATCATCCAGCAAGAATTGCTTCCCCCTGCATATTAACTCTCTAAAAAGGGAAATCATATCAAACCTCAGTCCACCATTTGCCTCCATCATGGAATCATGGGTCAACTAAGCACTCTTGCTATATTAATACATTTTGATCTGCTTAACTTCAAGAACTATGCCTGTAAATAACATTATTTTTCCTTTCACATTGACTTTTTATGCCCTACATTACGTCCGTTTTTTTTCTTTTTTCTTTTTTCTTTTTTCTTTTTTCTTTTTTCTTTTTTCTTTTTTTCTTTTTTCTTTTTTCTTTTTTCTTTTTCTTTTTTCTTTTTTCTTTTTTCTTTTTTTCTTTTTTCTTTTTTCTTTTTTCTTTTTTTCTTTTTTCTTTTTTCTTTTTTCTTTTTTCTTTTTTCTTTTCACTTCATAAACCTTGTTTGTAAATAACATTATTCTTTCTGCACCTTCTCTTTAACATGTGCGACACCACACTAATACATTTCACTATCATTTGATAATGCATAAAAATGCTGAATCCGGTAATAGACAATTATTAAATATATAAATAGATAAATACATGCCATTGTTAAATAATAAATAAATCAACTAATACCTTAACACTTCACACAAAGTAAAACATTTCGTTTTAATCATTTTCTAACCCAGAAAAAAGAGAGAGAAATAAAAAAGGAAAACAATATATTTTTCTTCCTAATAATTGTCTCTTTATCCCTGTTTCCATATATATTTTTTTTGACACAAAAACAAGATGGCGTAGGACAGAACAAAGGAGAGGCACAAAAACAAAGAAAAGAATCCCCAGTCACTGAAGAGGTCACAGAATGTGTGACGAAAGAACTTTGACAATATATGAAAAATCGTCGGGTTGTGGAACCAACCAACCGGAAATTTATAAATTCCTAAATTTATAATAAATTGAAGTGAAAGCAACTGGTGCGTGTGTTTCTTATTGGCAACATGACCCTCCCAAAGTATAACAATATCGGTTTCAACACACGTTTTCAGATAAAGAATCTCGCTAAACAAATTCAAAATCGACACACACACATATATATATATATTGTTATTCTTTGGTAGGGTCATGTTGCCAATAAGAAACACACGCACCAGTTGCTTTCACTCCAATTTATTATAAATTAAATTTATAAATTTAAGAATTTATAAATTTCCGGTTGGTTGGTTGGTTCCGGACGGTTGTTCATATATTGTCAAAGTTCTTTCGTCACACATTTTGTGACCTCTTCAGTGACTGGGGATTCTTCTCTTTGTTTTGTGCCTCTCCTTTGTTCTGTCCTACGCCATCTTGTTTTCTGTCCTATGCCTATCTTTTTTTACACACAAAAACAAGATGGCTTATGCACTCTGGTGATGTCCAGCAGAAGCAAGATGGTCAGTTAAGCCTGAAATGCATAGACGGTTGTCCCCCTTTCTTCTGCTGGACATCACCAGAGGGCGTTAGCTCCGCCCCCCTCTCCTGTGGTTGCATAGCTACGACTTCTTAAAACCGTATTTGGATATACAAAATATTTATACATATATATTTGTATATATATATAATATTGTATACATCCACAATATATATCACTTAACACTACTTAAACACACACACACACACACATATACATATATATATATATATATATATACACACACACACACACACATATATATATATAATATTATATACACACATATATGTATGTGAGTAGGTCAGAATATTTTAAATCCACAATACAGATTTGTACACAAACAGGTGTAGATACATATGCATGACACATTTTCTCATATTTGTCTCTCTCATCCTTTTTATACATCCTTTATTACCACCTTTCTCTCTCTTAAACACAAATATGTCTCTCTCATCCCCCTCTCTCCCTCCTCTCTTTCTTTTCTCCCTCCTTCTCTCCTTCTCTCTCCTTTAAACACAAACATATCTCTCTCATACTCTTTCTCCATCCTTTATCCTCCTCTCTCTCTCTCTCCCTTCTCCCTCTCTCTCTTTCTCTCTCTCTCTCTCTAACACAAACATCTATCTATGCTCATAGTAACTGGCAAAGATTTATCATTTTTAAAAATCTACGACAGACTAATATTTGATCTGTTAAGTTACTAATTCAATGGAATCTGTAAGCCACTTTCCTGAAACAAGATGCAAAAATATATATTAATAGTGTAAAGTGCTCTGCAACCTATATTTCAAGTACAATGGAAAAAAACTAAAAGAAAGAAGGGTTCCAGTTCTTTGCAAAAGAGATCAATAAGCGATTGAGAAATCTACAATTGTTATAGCTATCCTATATGTGCATCTATGATTTTTATTACTCCTGATTTGGTGCCAACTTTAAAATATTCTAAACTACTTCCGATTCAACTGTGTTTCCTGGATTTTACAAGGCAGACCATTCAAGTGAAAAACTCCACCAACTTACCTCCCATCAGACAAACCAATATTACAGTCTATGCTGCACTTCAGACACTATTATTGCCAGCCAAAATAACTGTAATCTTCCCTGCAAGTCGTGTCATTTAACTGTCATGCTATCTAAAGAAATTCACTGTCTTATTAAATAAAAGGTGATGTTGTTATCCTACATATACTTTCTCAATACTAAACAGTCTTCAATAAAAATCATTACTGTCATTACTATTATCATTACTATCATTACTATCATGACTATTACCATTACTATCATTACTATCATTACTATTACCATTACTATCATTACTATCATTACTATTACCATTACTATCATTACTATCATTACTATCATTACTATCATTACTATCATTACTATTACCATTACTATCATTACTGTCATTACTATCATTACTATCATTACTATCATTACTATCATTACTATCATTACTATCATTACTATCATTACTATCATTACTATTACCATTACTATCATTACTATCATTACTATTACCATTACTATCATTACTATCATTACTATTACCATTACTATCATTACTATCATTACTATCATTACTATTACCATTACTATCATTACTATCATTACTATCATTACTATCATTACTATCATTACTATCATTACTATCATTACTATCGTGACTATTACCATTACTATCATTACTATCATTACTATTACCATTACTATCATTACTATCATTACTATTACCATTACTATCATTACTATCATTACTATCATTACTATTACCATTACTATCATTACTATCATTACTATCATTACTATCATTACTATCATTACTATCATTACTATCATTACTATCATTACTATCATTACTATCATTACTATTACCATTACTATCATTACTATCATTACTATTACCATTACTATCATTACTATCATTACTATTACCATTACTATTACCATTACTATCATTACTATCATTACTATCATTACTATCATTACTATCATTACTATTATTACTATCATTATTATTATTACTATCATTACTATCATTACTATTATTACTATCATTACTTTTATTACTATCATTACTATCATTACTATTATTACTATCATTACTATTATTACTATCATTACTATCATTACTATTATTACTATCATTACTATTATTACTATTATTACTATTATTACTATCATTACTATCATTACTATTATTACTATCATTACTATCATTACTATTATTACTATCATTACTATCATTACTATCATTACTATCACTACTATCATTACTATCATTACTATCATTACTATTATTACTATCATTACTATCATTACTATCATTACTATTATTACTATCATTACTATCATTACTATTATTACTATCATTACTATTATTACTATCATTACTATCATTACTATTATTACTATCATTACTATCATTACTATTATTACTATCATTACTATTATTACTATCATTACTATCATTACTATCATTACTATTATTACTATCATTACTATTATTACTATTATTACTATCATTGCTATTATTACTATCATCACTATCATTACTATCATTACTATTATTACTATTATTACTATTATTACTATTATTACTATCATTGCTATTATTACTATCATCACTATCATTACTATTATTACTATCATTACTATCATTACTATTATTACTATCATTACTAGTATTACTATCATTACTAGTATTACTATCATTACTATTATTACTATCATTACTATCATTACTATAATTAATATTATGAATATTATTACTATCATTACTATCATTACTATCATTACTATCATTACTATCATTACTATTATTACTATCATTGCTATTATTACTATCATTACTATTATTACTATCATTACTATCATTACTATCATTACTATCATTACTATTATTACTATCATTACTATCATTACTATTATTACTATCATTACTATCATTACTATTATTACTATCATTACTATCATTACTATCACTACTATCATTACTATCATTACTATCATTACTATTATTACTATCATTACTATCATTACTATCATTACTATTATTACTATCATTACTATCATTACTATTATTACTATCATTACTATTATTACTATCATTACTATCATTACTATTATTACTATCATTACTATCATTACTATTATTACTATCATTACTATCATTACTATCATTACTATCATTACTATCATTACTATTATTACTATTATTACTATCATTGCTATTATTACTATCATCACTATCATTACTATTATTACTATCATTACTATCATTACTATTATTACTATTATTACTATCATTACTATTATTACTATCATTACTATCATTACTATCATTACTATTATTACTATCATTGCTATTATTACTATTATTACTATCATTGCTATTATTACTATCATCACTATCATTACTATTATTACTATCATTACTATCATTACTATCATTACTATTATTACTATCATTACTATTATTACTATCATTACTATTATTACTATCATTACTATCATTACTATTATTACTATAATTACTATTATTACTATCATTACTATCATTACTATTATTACTATCATTACTATCATTACTATTATTACTATTATTACTATCATTACTATCATTACCATTATTACTATCATTACTATCATTACTATCATTACTATCATTACTATCATTACTATCATTACTATTATTACTATCATTACTATTATTACTATCATTACTATCATTACTATTATTACTATCATTACTATCATTACTATTATTACTATCATTACTATCATTACTATCATTACTATCATTACTATCATTACTATTATTACTATTATTACTATCATTGCTATTATTACTATCATCACTATCATTACTATTATTACTATCATTACTATCATTACTATTATTACTATTATTACTATCATTACTATTATTACTATCATTACTATCATTACTATCATTACTATTATTACTATCATTGCTATTATTACTATTATTACTATCATTGCTATTATTACTATCATCACTATCATTACTATTATTACTATCATTACTATCATTACTATCATTACTATTATTACTATCATTACTATTATTACTATCATTACTATTATTACTATCATTACTATCATTACTATTATTACTATAATTACTATTATTACTATCATTACTATCATTACTATTATTACTATCATTACTATCATTACTATTATTACTATTATTACTATCATTACTATCATTACTATTATTACTATCATTACTATTATTACTATCATTACTATCATTACTATTATTACTATTATTACTATCATTGCTATTATTACTATCATCACTATCATTACTATTATTACTATCATTACTATTATTACTATCATTACTATCATTAATATTATTACTATTATTACTATCATCACTATTATTACTATCATTACTATCATTACTATCATTACTATTATTACTATCATTGCTATTATTACTATTATTACTATCATTGCTATTATTACTATCATCACTATCATTACTATTATTACTATCATTACTATCATTACTATCATTACTATTATTACTATCATTACTATTATTACTATCATTACTATCATTACTATTATTACTATCATTACTATCATTACTATCATTACTATCATTACTATTATTACTATCATTACTATTATTACTATCATTACTATCATTACTATCATTACTATCATTACTATTATTGCTATTATTACTATCATTACTATTATTACTATCATTACTATTATTACTATCATTACTATTATTACTATTATTACTATCATTACTATTATTACTATCATTACTATTATTACTATTATTACTATCATTACTATCATTACTATCATTACTATTATTACTATCATTACTATCATTACTATTATTACTATCATTACTATCATTACTATTATTACTATCATTACTATCATTACTATCATTACTATCACTACTATCATTACTATCATTACTATCATTACTATTATTACTATCATTACTATCATTACTATCATTACTATTATTACTATCATTACTATCATTACTATTATTACTATCATTACTATCATTACTATTATTACTATCATTACTATCATTACTATTGTTACTATCATTACTATCATTACTATCATTACTATCATTACTATCATTACTATCATTACTATTATTACTATTATTACTATCATTGCTATTATTACTATCATCACTATCATTACTATTATTACTATCATTACTATCATTACTATTATTACTATTATTACTATTATTACTATCATTGCTATTATTACTATCATCACTATCATTACTATTATTACTATCATTACTATTATTACTATCATTACTAGTATTACTATCATTACTAGTATTACTATCATTACTATCATTACTATAATTAATATTATTACTATCATTACTAACATTACTATCATTACTATCATTACTATCATTACTATCATTACTATTATTACTATCATTACTATTATTACTATCATTACTATTATTACTATCATTACTATTATTACTATTATTACTATCATTACTATCATTACTATCATTACTATTATTACTATCATTACTATCATTACTATTATTACTATCATTACTATCATTACTATTATTACTATCATTACTATCATTACTATCATTACTATCACTACTATCATTACTATCATTACTATCATTACTATTATTACTATCATTACTATCATTACTATCATTACTATTATTACTATCATTACTATCATTACTATCATTACTATTATTACTATCATTGCTATTATTAATATTATTACTATCATTGCTATTATTACTATCATCACTATCATTACTATTATTACTATCATTACTATCATTACTATCATTACTATTATTACTATCATTACTATTATTACTATCATTACTATTATTACTATCATTACTATCATTACTATTATTACTATAATTACTATTATTACTATCATTACTATCATTACTATTATTACTATCATTACTATCATTACTATTATTACTATCATTACTATCATTACGATTATTACTATCATTACTATAATTACTATCATTACTATCATTACTATCATTACTATCATTACTATCATTACTATTATTACTATCATTACTATCATTACTATCATTACTATTATTACTATCATTACTATCATTACTATTATTACTATCATTACTATTATTACTATCATTACTATCACTACTATTATTACTATCATTACTATTATTACTATTATTACTATCATTACTAGTATTACTATCATTACTATTATTACTATCATTACTATCATTACTATAATTACTATTATTACTATCATTACTATTATTACTATCATTACTATTATTACTATCATTACTATCATTACTATCATTACTATCATTACTATCATTACTATCATTACTATCATTACTATCATTACTATCATTGCTATTATTACTATCATTACTATCATTACTATTATTACTATCATTACTATTATTACTATCATTACTGTCATTACTATTATTACTATCATTACTATTATTACTATTATTACTATCATTGCTATTATTACTATCATCACTATCATTGCTATTATTACTATCATCACTATCATTACTATTATTACTATCATTACTATTATTACTATCATCACTATCATTACTATCATTACTATCATTACTATTATTACTATCATTGCTATTATTACTATTATTAGTATCATTGCTATTATTACTATCATCACTATCATTACTATTATTACTATCATTACTATCATTACTATCATTACTATTATTACTATCATTACTATTATTACTATCATTACTATCATTACTATTATTACTATCATTACTATTATTACTATCATTACTATCATTACTATTATTACTATCATTACTATTATTACTATCATTACTATCATTACTATTATTACTATCATTACTATCATTACTATTATTACTATTATTACTATCATTACTATCATTACTATCACTACTATCACTACTATCATTACTATCATTACTATTATTACTATCATTACTATCATTACTATTATTACTATTATTACTATCATTACTATCATTACTATTATTACTATCATTACTATTATTACTATCATTACTATCATTACTATTATTACTATCATTACTATCATTACTATTATTACCATCATTACTATTATTACTATCATTACTATCATTACTATCATTACTATTATTACTATCATTACTATTATTACTATTATTACTATCATTGCTATTATTACTATCATCACTATCATTACTATTATTACTATCATTACTATCATTACTATTATTACTATTATTACTATCATTACTATTATTACTATCATTACTATCATTACTATCATTACTATTATTACTATCATTGCTATTATTACTATTATTACTATCATTGCTATTATTACTATCATCACTATCATTACTATTATTACTATCATTACTATCATTACTATCATTACTATCATTACTATCATTACTATTATTACTATCATTACTATTATTACTATCATTACTATCATTACTATTATTACTATTATTACTATCATTACTATCATTACCATTATTACTATCATTACTATCATTACTATCATTACTATCATTACTATTATTACTATCATTACTATTATTACTATTATTACTATTATTACTATCATTACTATCATTACCATTATTACTATCATTACTATCATTACTATCATTACTATTATTACTATCATTACTATCATTACTATTATTACTATCATTACTATCATTACTATCATTTCTATTATTACTATCATTACTATCATTACTATTATTACTATCATTACTATTATTACTATCATTACTATCATTACTATTATTACTATTATTACTATCATTACTAGTATTACTATCATTACTATTATTACTATCATTACGATCATTACTATAATTACTATTATTACTATCATTACTATCATTACTATCATTACTATCATTACTATCATTACTATTATTACTATCATTACTATTACTATCATTACTATCATTACTATCATTACTATCTTTACTATCATTACTATCATTACTATCATTACTATCATTACTATCATTACTATCATTACTATCATTACTATCATTACTATCATTACTATCATTACTATTATTACTATCATTACTATCATTACTATTATTACTACCATTACTATTATTACTATCATTACTAGTATTACTATCATTACTATTATTACTATCATTACTATCATTACTATAATTACTATTATTACTATCATTACTATCATTACTATTATTACTATCATTACTATTATTACTATCATTACTATCATTACTATTATTATTATCATTACTATCATTACTATTATTACTATTATTACTATCATTACTATTATTACTATCATTACTATCATTACTATCATTACTATCATTACTATCATTACTATCATTACTATCATTACTATCATTACTATCATTACTGTCATTACTATTATTACTATCATTACTATTATTACTATTATTACTATCATTGCTATTATTACTATCATCACTATCATTACTATCATTACTATCATTACTATCATTACTATTATTACTATTATTACTATCATTACTATTATTACTATCATTACTATCATTACTATCATTACTATTATTACTATCATTGCTATTATTACTATTATTACTATCATTGCTATTATTACTATCATCACTATCATTACTATTATTACTATCATTACTATCATTACTATCATTACTATTATTACTATCATTACTATTATTACTATCATTACTATCATTACTATTATTACTATCATTACTATTATTACTATCATTACTATCATTACTATTATTACTATCATTACTATTATTACTATCATTACTATCATTACTATTATTACTATCATTACTATCATTACTATTATTACTATTATTACTATCATTACTATCATTACTATCATTACTATCATTACTATCATTACTATTATTACTATCATTACTATCATTACTATCATTACTATTATTACTATCATTACTATCATTACTATCATTACTATCATTACTATTATTACTATCATTACTATTATTACTATCATTACTATCATTACTATTATTACTATCATTACTATTATTACTATTATTACTATCATTACTAGTATTACTATCATTACTATTATTACTATCATTACTATCATTACTATCATTACTATCATTACTATCATTACTATTATTACTATCATTACTATCATTACTATTACTATCATTACTATTATTACTATCATTACTATCATTACTATTATTACTATCATTACTATTATTACTATTATTACTATCATTACTAGTATTACTATCATTACTATTATTACTATCATTACTATAATTACTATTATTACTATCATTACTATCATTACTATTATTACTATCATTACTATTATTACTAGCATTACTATTATTACTATCATTACTATTATTACTATCATTACTATCATTACTATCATTACTATAATTACTATTATTACTATCATTACTATCATTACTATCATTACTATTATTACTATCATTACTATCATTACTACCATTACTATCATTACTATTATTACTATCATTACTATCATTACTATTATTACTATCATTACTATCATTACTATTATTACTATCATTACTATCATTACTATTATTACTATCATTACTATTATTACTATCATTACTATTATTACTAACATTACTATTATTACTATCATTACTATCATTACTATCATTACTATCATTACTATTATTACTATCATTACTATCATTACTATTATTACTATCATTACTATAATTACTATTATTACTATCATTACTATCATTACTATTATTACTATCATTACTATTATTACTATCATTACTATTATTACTATCATTACTATCATTACTATTATTACTATCATTACTATTATTACTATCATTGCTATTATTACTATTATTACTATCATTGCTATTATTACTATCATCACTATCATTACTATTATTACTATCATTCCTATCATTCCTATCATTACTATCATTACTATTATTACTATCATTACTATTATTACTATCACTACTATTATTACTATCACTACTATTATTACTATCATTACTATTATTACTATCATTACTATCATTACTATCATTACTATAATTACTATTATTACTATCATTACTATCATTACTACCATTACTATTATTACTATCATTACTATCATTACTACCATTACTATCATTACTATCATTACTATTATTACTATCATTACTATCATTACTATTATTACTATCATTACTATTATTACTATCATTACTATTATTACTAAAATTACTATTATTACTATCATTACTATCATTACTATCATTACTATCATTACTATCATTACTATTATTACTATCATTACTATTATTTCTATTATTACTATCATTGCTATTATTAGTATCATCACTATCATTACTATTATTACTATCATTACTATCATTACTATTATTACTATTATTACTATCATTACTATCATTACTATCATTACTATTATTACTATCATTGCTATTATTACTATTATTACTATCATTGCTATTATTACTATACATCACTATCATTACTATTATTACTATCATTACTATCATTACTATCATTACTATTATTACTATCATTACTATTATTACTATCATTACTATCATTACTATTATTACTATTATTACTATCATTACTATTATTACTATCATTACTATCATTACTATTATTACTATCATTACTATCATTACTATTATTACTATTATTACTATCATTACTATCATTACCATTATTACTATCATTACTATCATTACTATCATTACTATCATTACTATCATTACTATCATTACTATCATTACTATTATTACTATCATTACTATCATTACTATCATTACTATTATTACTATCATTACTATCATTACTATCATTACTATCATTACTATCATTACTATCATTACTATCATTGCTATCATTACTATTATTACTATCATTACTATCATTACTATCATTACTATCATTACTATTACCATTACTATCATTACTATCATTACTATCATTACTATTATTACTATCATTACTATTATTACTATCATTACTATTATTACTATTATTACTATCATTACTATTATTACTATCATTACTATCATTACTATTATTACTATCATTACTATTATTACTATCATTGCTATCATTACTATTATTACTATTATTACTATCATTACTATTATTACTATCATTACTATCATTACTATCATTACTATTATTACTATCATTACTATCATTACTATTATTACTATCATTACTATCATTACTATCATTACTATCATTACTTTTATTACTATTATTACTATCATTACTATTATTACTATCATTACTATCATTACTATTATTACTATCATTACTATCATTACTATCATTACTATTATTACTATCATTACTATTGTCATTGCTATCATTACTATCGTTACTATTATTACTATAATTATTATCATTACTATTATTACTATCATTACTATTATTACTATCATTACTATCATTACTATCATTACTATTATTACTATCATTACTATTATTACTATCATTACTATTATTACTATCATTACTATTATTACTATCATTACTATTGCCATTACTATCATTACTATCATTACTATCATTACTATTGTCATTACTATCATTACTATCATTACTATTGTCATTGCTATCATTACTATCATTACTATCATTACTATCATTACTATTGTCATTGCTATCATTAATATCATTACTATCATTACTATCATTACTATCATTACTATCATTACTATCATTACTATCATTACTATCATTACTATCATTACTATTGTCATTACTATCATTACTATCATTACTATCATTACTATCATTACTATTGTCATTGCTATCATTACTATCATTACTATCATTACTATTGTCATTGCTATCATTACTATCATTACTATCATTACTATCATTAATATCATTACTATCATTACTATTGCCATTGTTATCATTACTATCATTACTATCATTACTATCATTACTATCATTAATATCATTACTATCATTACTATCATTACTATCATTAATATCATTACTATCATTACTATCATTAATATCATTACTGTTGTCATTACTATCATTACTATCATTACTATTGTCATTGCTATCATTACTATCATTACTATCATTACTATTGTCATTACTATCATTACTATCATTACTATCATTACTATCATTACTATCATTAATATTGTCATTGCTATCATTGCTATCATTACTATCATTACTATCATTACTATCATTACTATCATTACTATCGTCATTGCTATCATTACTATCATTACTATTGTCATTACTATTGTCATTACTATCATTACTATCATTACTATTATTACTATCATTACTATTATTACTATCATTACTATCATTACTATCATTACTATCATTACTATTGTCATTGCTATCATTACTATCATTACTATTATCATTATTACTATCATTACTATCATTACCATCATTACTATCTTTACTATTATTACTATCATTACTATGATTATTACTATCATTACTATCATTACTATCATTACTATTATCATTATTACTATTATTACCATTGTCATTACTATTGTCATTACCATTATTATTATCCCTATTATTATTATAATTATTATTATTATAATTATTATTATTGCAGTATCAGTAGAGGGTCGGACGCCATGCTTTGAAACGTAGAGTTACGACCCTTTACGGTCTGAGTTAAAATCCCACCGAGGTTAACTTTGCCTTTCATCTTTACAGGGTCGATAGAATTAAGCACCAGTAATGTACTGGGGTAATTGCTGGCCTTGTGCCAAAAGAAGAAATAATAATTATTACTATTAACTTTTTCAGATTTCACTTGAAGAGGAAGATCCGGGTGGAGAGGGAAGTGTTGCTTTGCAACCAGTTTGTTGAACGGTGGGAGTGGCGAGCATGGCCGGTGTGAATGGGCCCGCCTTGAGCATACACCTGTAGATTGGAGTAGAAAGATTAGGAGAGGGCACTTTGCCCTAGCGGACAGGGTGACCGTGGGCTTGTAGGATTTACACAAGTGACCCTTAGAGTCTCTTCACCTCTGGGGAAGTTGCTATGTTTGTTTTAAATATCTATTTTCTTAGTCTCTTTTATAAATTTTATTTTTACACAAAGAAAAACCCACACTGTATCGTCCTGTACTGTCTTTAATGTTTCCTTAATGTGAGCCCTGTGGCTAATAAAGAAATCATTATTATTATCATTATTATTTTTATTACCATTATCATTATTATTATAATCATTCTTTTTATACCAAAAACGAAATTAACTGAAATGCTTAAGCAAGAAAGAACAGCAGCAGCAGCAGCAGCAGCAGCAGCAGCAGCAGCAACAACAACAACAACAACAACAACAACAGCAGCAGCAACAACAACAACAACAAACCACAACAAACCAAACCAATACATACAGTTTATCACAAAACATAAAGTAACTATTAAGCTATACTCAATATGTGTATATATATTTTAAAGCAAGACAATTATCAACGTCTATGTCATGCAGTTATTTGTGAGAAACATTTCATGTCACTAATGATGGAATTACACGAATTGTTTCACGTAGAAACAGTTTTTAATTTTGTCAGTTTTATTTTATCAGTTTTTTAAATTATTTTTTGTAAGTATGCTATCTGATTGTTGTGACCTCGCATGAAATATTCGAGTAACATAACTTTGTAGCTTCATGTTGGCAATGAAACAGACTCATTGGAACCAAAATAGCATTGATGAAAGTAACAGTTATGTAGTGGGAGTCGATATTATTGACTTTAAACTTTCCCAAAACATTTCTGGCCTTGTGCCAATGTTAGAAAGAATTATTTCCTGAAAAAAAAAACCCAAATTTATATATATATCATCATCATCATCATTTTATGTCCGCTTTTCCCTGCTTGCAAGGGTGGGACAGTAACCATCCCTCCCCTATTACATATGTCCGCAATTTCTCCAAGCTTCCTCCCCCACCTCCCTAGTTCTAAGACAAAGGTGCCCAGCCCACACTGTAAAGCGGTTGTGTCAGCAACACAACAAAAAGCACCCAGTCCACACTGTAATGTAGTCGGGTAGGTGACATGACAAAAAGCAGCCAGCACACACCGTAAACATGGTTGGCGTTAGGAAGGGCATCCAGCCGTCGAAACAAGCCAAAATTTACCCCAGGTGAGCTAAAAATGATTCTCTGACCTGATTCTCTCCCTAAGGGTCAACCAGTCTTACCCATGCTAGCGTGAAAAATGGACGTTAAACAATGATGATGATGATGATGATGATATATATATATCTCGGCGAAACTCCAGAGTAACAAAACTCACTATTTAGCCTTAATAAAATGAATATTGAAACTCTACTTTGGTATTGAGTAAACTTTTATCTCATCTGTCAACTACATATGGATATATATATACGAGGTGTGTCAGAAAAGTTCCAGGACTGATGTCACAAAAGATTTATTTCAAACCCTAACTTCACACTAAGAGTTTTCTCCTTCAAAGTAATCCTCCTGGAGTCTAATGCACTTTTCCATCCTTTTTTGCCACGCTTGCATGCACTCCTGGAAGGATTCTTTCGGGATCCTCCGTAGTTCCGTCATCACGGCCTTTTTGATGTCGTCCACATCTTCAAAACGGGTCCCCTCTGGGTCGTACTCAAAGATCCATGACTCATCACCGGTGATGACTGTCCTTAGCAAGTCTGGTTCAGTTTGAAGATGCTCGAGGATGTCCTGGCACACTTGCATGCGTCGACCCTTCTGGTCATCGTTCGGCAGTTTTGACACCATATTCGCACAGACTTTCCGTATGTCCAAATCTTCTGTGAGAATCTTCCAGACACTGTCCCGATTCATGCCCAGCTCATTTGCCATCAGTCGAACAGTCAACCGACGATCGCTACGCACCATCTACCTGACGCGTTCAACGTTGACCTCAGTCCTGGTTGTTGAGGGCCTTCCGCTCCTGGAGTCATCTTGCCCCACTCAAAAACAGGTGAGCGTGACATCGTCTCATCTCCATACACTTGCTGCAGCAATCTCAGTGCTTCTGACGGAGTTTTCCCCAACCGTACCAGAAACTTCAAGTTTGTTTGTTACTCTGTGCTCATTACTTGACGACCTGAAACAGAGGACATGTATATAAAATTATGAAGAAAAAAGTTTGATTGCTGCAGAGAGCTAAGATTACAGTTACATACTCCAGGGGGATTACTTTGAAGGAGAAAACTCTTAGTCTGAAGTTTGGGTTTGAAATAAATATTTTGTGACATCAGTCCTGGAACTTTTCTGACACACCTCGTATATTGTTATACTTTGGGAGGGTCATGCTGCCAATAAAAACACACGCACCTGTTAGTTTTCACTTCAATTTCGCATAGGTGAAACAGCCCATAGCATAGGAGAAAGGATAAGTGAACACTGGTGAGAACTCCAGGACGGGAAAAACTCATCAGTACTCCACCAACATGCCAAAATAGAACATAGGGGCACATTAGAGAATATAGAGATAAAAATGATATCCACACACAGAAGAGATGCAATGCTCAGATATATTTAGTGTAGGCATAAATACAGTTCATAAGTCTTGCTTTGCAACATTTTATTCTTTCACATTTAACCTTTTAGCATTTACGTTACTCTATATTTACTATGGTATTTTCATGGTAAACTCTTTACCTCAAACAATTATCTCGCATAATATGGAATCTATGAAATTTTGATGTTATTTATTTTGAGAACAATACCTTAACATCAGTATGAGCAGCCAGTTACGGCCATTTTGAACAGAATGAGGTGAGAGGTTTAAATGCTAATGGGTTAAACTAACATGAAAAATATTGTGTTATTCTCTTCACACGTAGAAAAACATAAGCGGTTTCATGGCTAATTAACTAACCATCAGAAAACGATTATCCTCATTCTTCTGTCATTAAAGGGAGCAACAATCAAATACATCTAACACAATCCAAGTATAATTGAGATGGTCAGTCTAGTTTGCATAATGTGCATCTAGTGGCAGCATAATTAAGCTTCAATATTTCTTAAATTCAGAGTTTGTCTAACCTTTAACACACTAGTAAATTTTCTGAGTTATTTCCCTTGACACTGCACTATCTATTAAGGGGAGATTACTCTATGGTGCATTTTGTTGCCTCCAGCGCTCTAAAGATATTAAACTAGACACATCTTATATCTATATAGTAGTAAAGGTCTCCTAATTTACATAAAATCAGACAGTTAGCATATTCCTATTAATCTGACAGCCATTAAGAACTTACTAATATACTAACACATTGTGAAAATTTGAAAACTGTATCTTTTATATATAGCAATAAGTAAAAGAACAGAATATAAAAGTAAAGAAAATAGCTTTCTATTTTTATTCTTTACCAATGTATAAATATATTGTGAATGACAATTGTCAATCATTATATAAGATATATTTTAAGACTAATTTAACTATAATTTTTAATGTTTGAATTACTTGTATTCTAAACAATTCTATTTTTCTACTGTAGGTACAAGCATGACTGTGTGGTTAAGAAGTTCATTTTGAAACCATGTGATTTTGGGCAGCATTCCATTGTGTGGCATTTTGAGTGATTATCTTCTAATACAGTCTTGAGTTGGCCATTGTTTTTTTTTTAATGAATTTGGTAAATGGAAGGTGTAGCTGATCTCAAATTACTGAGACTCGCAGAGGAGATGACAAAAATATTGAGGGATGCTGTGCTGAAAAGGACTCCTCCAACCCATGCAAGCATAGAAAAACGGACATAAAAATGACAACGATGATGATGATGATGATATAGACAAATGAATTTATATCAATGTACAAAATATCGACTAGTTGCACCATAACTACTCAATGTAAATTTGATGCAAAAATATCAAAAACATAATCGATAATGATATGGATAAAACATTTTTAGTATTTTGCAAATGAATAACATAGACCCAAGCAGAACGTTAAAAATTACATTACATTAGCAATATATATATATATCAAAATTATGCATACAAAATAATCAAGGAGGAGAAATAGGAGATTAGTTGTGAGAAGGGCACAGTGTTAGATGCAAGACAAGCAAACAATGTGAGTAAGCCAGAGAAATAATGTCAAGCAAAAAATTGTATAAGCAGAGCTTTAATACAGAAATTAAATATTAAAGAAAACAATACCAAATTCTTGAACAACTATATTTAATGGCTGACAGTTGTTTCGGAAACCATATCAGTATTCTGCACATACAGATGATAATTATCGATTATAAAATCAATAATAGTAAGTGATAACAAAAAGAAAAATTTGATATGGTAACCTCATTGGAGCCGAAAAGAAAAAATAAACATAAAAATTCAAAAATACATGTCACTGAAAGTAGGGACTACAATAAATGTAAAACTTGAAGAATACCTGTCCACATATTAGAGATGTAAGTAAGATAATAATGCATTAAAAAAATTTTTTTAAATTAACTTACTAAAATTTTCACTCCAACTAATTAGTTTCTGCAATGGGATAAAGACAGTTACGTAATAAACTGTTGAGAATTCATTGCATCATCGGTGAAAATTTTAGTAAGTAAGTTAATTTTTAAAAATTTTTTTAAAATTTTCTTATTTTACGTCTTTTATATTATTGTTCTGCATCCTCCTGCATTGAACCACCTAGGTACTATGACATAACCTGTGTATTTGCTGGCATTATCGTACATCTGTACGCATATGTTAGTAGATATACTAAATTCACTATATTTATCTCCAAATCACTTATTTGTTGAGCAAACCTGCCAAAACCACTACTAATTTTTTGGTGTGTTAGTAGGCTTCTGTCATCTTACCATCCCACTCCTACCGACTAGCCTCAGTGTCACGTGATTGATTCTTTAGAATCTGCCATTTGACCAGTGACAGCGAGATTTTCAGTACATGGAATCCAGTCCCCGCTAGCTGTTCCATTTACCAAATTATTATTATTTTTATATGAGTCCCCAGTGTCTGCGCATTGCCTGGAGACTTAGCTGAGAATAGACCTTCCCGATGACGCAATGAATTCTCAACAGTTTATTACGTAACTGTCTTTATCCCATTGCAGAAACTAATTAGTTGGAGTGAAAATTTTAGTAAGTAAGTTAATTTTTTAAAATTTTTTTTTAATTTTCTTATTTTACGTCTTTTATATATATATATATATATATATATATATATATATATATATATATATATATATATAGTGTTCAGTAAAGTTGTTTTGGTAAAAAACAGGAGTAAGCAGGAGAAAGCTCTCTACATTCGTAGTATCAGGTTACGATCGAGATTCAGTATAAGAATAACATTGAGGAAGATGCTAATCACAGCATCTTTCTTAATATTATTCTTTTGTGTATATATATATATATCATCATCATCATCATTTTACGTCTGCTTTTCCCTGCTTGCAAGGGTGGGATATATATATATATTACTTAGTCCATTTACTTAGAATCCAATCTTTCAATTTTATTTGATAATTCTGTCAGACCCTCAAAAACAATCTTCTCGTATTTAAACACTGATTACTGTTATACATTCGTTTAAATTATGGTCGAATTTGTAGGTTTAGATTATAAAAATAACCTTCTCGTTAACTTTTTGGGGAACATTCTTCCTTCTTCTTCTCCTCTCCTCTGTCCCCGAGTGCATTGTTTATAAGCCTACAGGTCCTCTTCACACCCTCCCACTCTCTCAGCAAGTATAAAATGAACCTGTCGGTGGTCACAAATTTCAGAATTCTTCGAATCTTTATCCTTGCCGAAGGGTCGCTTGAGAAATGTAATGTATTTCACTCCATTTTCTTGTCTCTCCACGTTTTACTCAGTCCATTTACTTAGAATCCAATCTTTCAATTTTATTCGATAATTCTGTCAGACCCGCAAAAACAATCTCCACGTATTTAAACTCTTATACGTTCGTTTAATGACTTTCTCATATGTAAACACTGATTACTGTTATATGTTCGTTTAAATTATGGTCGAATTTGTAGGTTTAGATTAACTTCCCCATATCCCTCCCCCCGCCCCCACTCGCCACCATTATTATATGGTCCAATCATAATTCAGCGGCTTATATGTTTCTCTTACCAATCTCTTTCACAAAACCACCGCCTCGGCTATTCACTCCTTAAGTTTAAACCTGGTTGCCTTTGATATGCTAGATGGACTGTGGGATTCTGGAGAGTATGAAGAATCTGGACACTCAAATGACAATGTCAAAGATAAAGATAAATTCACCTCATGTTGCCAGACGAAAATGCAAGGATTACTCTTTATTTCGGCCGCGGATGACTAGCATAACCCCATCTCCCACACCCCTCCCTACACCTCCAACCCATCCCTTCCACCCACCAAACGAAATCCAAAACTTCAGAGTTGGTACCATGAATGTAGGCACTTTAAAAGGTCGCTCTAATGAGGTTGTAGAGATGCTTGGACGTAAGGAAGTTGATGTTTGTTGTGTCCAAAGAGACTAGGTGGAGGAGTGGGTCTGCTAGATTCATTGTGGGTAAAAAACGATGTTATAAACTTTTCTGGGTGGGAAATGAAAATGGGCTGGGTGGAGTAGGAATCATGGTAGCAGAAAAGTGGGCAGATAAGATAATTGACGTAAATAGAGTGAACAACAGAATAATCAGAATAAGACTTGTCCTAAATAGAACTACTGTGACAATAATATCCGCTTACACACCCCAATCTGGATTGCCTGGTGTTATAAAAGACAGTTTCTATGAGTCGCTAATGCTCACTACCTCCCAAATAACCGACAGTGACTACCTAATTATTGCAGGCGACCTAAATGGTCATGTTGGACAACATTGTGACGGCTATGACGGAATCCATGGAGGCTATGGGTTTGGTACTAGAAATGAGGAAGGCTTCAGAATCCTGGAATTCTGTGACGTTAATAACCTAACTATCTGTAACACAAACTTCAAAAAACGAGACAATCACTTGATCACGGAACACGCCAGCCAGATGGATTATATCCTTACTAGAAGACGTGACAAAGTGTCTGTTGTAAACACTAATCCCTCCCCAGTGAAGAATGCACCTCCCAACATAGCCTCAAAGTTAGCGACCTCATAGTCAGGACGAGATGTACTTGACAACAGAAGAGGACTACTCTGAGGAGAAGAATATGGAAGTTAAACGACCCCACAGCCAGTAACAAATTTAAAAGCATATTACTTGATGCTTTCGACAGTAAGGAAGAGCAATTAGAGTCGTACATTATAGAGGAACAGTGGGAATTCTTGAAAGTTAACCTGCTGAAGGTGACAGATAAAGTCTGTGGCTGGAGCAGACCTATAGGAAGGAGGAGAGTAACTTGGTGGTGGAACAGTAAGGTGGAGGAGTCAATCAAGGCCAAAAAGCAAGCTTGGAAAGCATGGCGGGATGGGGGAAGTAGAGAAGACTATCAAGTGGCTAGGAGGGAAGCTAGGAGACAAGTGTACTTCGCAAGAAGGGAAGCAGAGGAAAGAAAGTTCAAGCATGTTCTACAATGTGAGGACCAAAAACGTGAGGTGTTCAGGATTGCTAGACAATGTGTCAAGGAAAACCGTGATATTGTCGGGGAGAAGTGTGTCCTTAATGATGATGGTGTACTTGCCATCACTGATACTGATAAGAAGGTAGCTTGGAAGTGTCACTACAAAAGGCTACTAAATGAGGAGAATAAATGGGAGAAAGACAGTCTCCCCCACATCGATCCAATAGAGGGACCAGCAGTGCAAGTTGAAGGTAGTATAATAAGTAAGGCAATCAAAGACATGAAGACAGGCAAAGCAGCTGGGCCTTTGGAGATAGTTGCTGAAATGCTGAAAGCATCTGGAACGGTGGAACATACTATGGTCACCCGGATAGTAAACCAAGTGTTACAGAATGGGGTCATACCAAATGACTGACGTAGCAGCATCATCATTAACTGCTACAAGGGTAAAGGAGATGCCCGAGATAGGGGAAACTATAGAGGCATTAAATTAATTGACCAGGTCATGAAGATCACAGAAAGAGTTATAGCACAACTAATCAGAGAGCGAATTGATCTAGATGAAATGCAGTTTGGGTTTGTGTCAGGTAAAAGTACCACAGACGCTCTTTTCCTTGTACAACAACTACAGGAGAAGTACCTAGCGAGTCCCCCGCTTCATTATCTGGTGGGCTCTTAGAAAACTAGGTGTAGATGAATGGCTTGTGAGAGCTATACAAGCCA
Source organism: Eledone cirrhosa (assembly GCA_964016885.1). Taxonomy (NCBI): domain Eukaryota; kingdom Metazoa; phylum Mollusca; class Cephalopoda; order Octopoda; family Eledonidae; genus Eledone; species Eledone cirrhosa. The sequence goes on from CAXHJY010000988.1 coordinate 127,701, forward strand.
TGTATAATAGTCAGCAAGGTTAGAATTAACAACGAATATAGTGAAGAATTTAGCGTAAAAGTTGGTGTTCATCAGGGCTCTGTCCTTATCCCCCTACTATTTATTATTGCCCTTTAGGCTATAATAGAGGAGTTCAAGACAGGGTGCCCATGAGAACTTCTATATGCAGATGATCTAACGCTCATAGCTGAATCAATGGCTGAACTAGAGAAGAAATTCTAAACATGGAAGCATGCATGGCCTAGAATCAAAAGGCCTTAAAATTAACTTGTCTAAGACTAAAGTTCTAGTATGTAGGAAGGAAAATAGGGCACTGGTCCCCTCTGGTAAATGGTCATGCTCAGTGTGCAGGAAAGGAGTAGGCAGAAATTCCATTTTATGTCCCAAATGCAAAGTAAGGGTGCATAAAAGATGTAGTGGGATCACAGGTAATTTAATATGTGGTCGGTGCTCAGGTGCAATAAGTAGTAGCAAGTGCCCACAGTATACTAGCTCCTTCCATTGCCCAGATGGTTCTATAGAAATAATGGACACCTTCCGTTACCTGGGTGACAAAATCAGCAGTGGTGGAGAGTGCTCAGAAAGTAGAGTAGCCAGAGTCAGAACGGAATGGAAAAAGTTCAGAGAGCTTATACCGCTATTGGCCGCTAAAGGGTTCTCTATAAAAATGAAAGGCAGATTGTATGATGCCTGCATACGAACAGCAATGTTACATCGCAGTGAGACATGGGCATTGTGTGGAGAGGACCTGCACAGACTGGAAAGGAACGAAGCTTGCATGTTCCGTTGGATGTGTAATAGTAATATACGTGAACGGCAAAGCATAAACGAACTAAGTGAGAAATTAGGAATAAGAGGGATCTGATGCTGTTTACTCGAGAGAAGACTACATTGTCATGTGATGCGCATGAAAGACAACAGCTGAATAAAAAAGTGCAGGGCGATCAAAATTGATGGAAGCCACAGAGTAGGCAGACCCAGAAAAACAAGGGATGATTTGATAAATTCCAACCTTACACCTCTCCAAGACAATGTCACTGCACTGAGATCTTTGGCGCTACGCAGTAATACAGAAGACGCGCCTTGCCTAAGTACAAAGCGAAACCTGCAGTCAGTAGGCACCTCTTAACCAAAAATTCACCCCCATCCCACTACCCCTACCCCCACCCCTATCTAAACCACCCCTTTCTCTGTAAAGTTATGTTGATACCACAACATCCAGTCCTAAATAAATGAGGTCGTGTAGGTGTCACGTCAAAAACACACAGTCCACGCTGTAATGTGGCCGTGTAGGTAACACAGTAAAAACCTCCCAGTTCCACACTGTAAATGTGGTTGGTGTTAGGAAGGGCATCCAGCCATAGAAAACCTGCCAGACAGTCCTATACAAGCAAGAGAACCAATCTTGCCTCGAGTGGGACAATTCCCGTCTAAACCCATGCTAGCATGGAAGATAGACGTTAAACGATGATGATGATGATGATGATAGTCAACATAGTCCCGAGAAAGAAACATTGCATGCAAGATTTCACAGCTCTAGCATCACTCCTTCATACATTGACCAAGTTACTCTTATGGAATGACCAAATGAGGTTTACTTTTTAACATAGTCTCTAGAAAGAAACAATGCATTTATTAATATTAATAAGAGTTGAAATTAATGCATGCAAGATTTCACAGCTCTAGTATTACTCCTTTATAGTTGGCCTATGAACTTTTCAACCAATCCTCATTGTACATATTCCTGACAGCGAGGATTATCTAAATATACAGAACCAAGTATGGCGTTGAAGACGTTTGGCAGAGTTGGGCCGATAACTGCGAGGTTCTTGCCTTCACTGGTAGCTCGTCTAATTGAGATAACTGGTGAAGCTTGTGAAGGCACTTGGTTCTCTCAGCGCATCAGCCTCGCTATCACCCGATGTAATGCCAAGCATGCAGGCTTGCCTCAAAAATTATTAGAGAGATTTGTCCAGTGCTCCTTGCGATATCATCACCTTTTGTTCTGGCAGCGGTTCGTTTGTCCACCCCTTTTGCCGGCCTTTTGTTGTATCTCATCCTAGATCTGTGTATTACCTGCGTGTATGTGTGTGTGTTTTCTTTTTTCCTTTCCCATTTCTTTCTTTTTTCTCTTTTTATTTGTAATATTATGATGATGGTTATGTTGACAAATAAAGTTTTATCTTAGAAAGTATACATTTCAAATACAGAATAAAACATCAGACATGGATTTAAACCAACGATTCTATAGTTTGGGTCTTCAGTATCCTATATGCTCAACAATTTCCTTTCTACAACCA
>CAXHJY010000988.1:135000-166146 GCA_964016885.1 Eledone cirrhosa
TTCTATTCCAAAATTTGCTCCTATACAAGGGGCAGGTCCCATTTGTGTCATTATTTATCATTTTTTCCCATTTGGTTCTGGCTCCTCTATATACTCTGATTTTATCTCTCTGATTGTAACCAGAGAACTGCATATGGTGGATGAAGTGTTGTATGTGTCTCTCTAGTTCTTCGGAGTTGCACATGTGGGACACGTTTCTCATCACCCATACTAAATCCGCAATTAGTATGTTGATTTTGGTATGGTCCGAAACAGCTGAGTTTCAGTGGATCAGATATTTGGAAGTCATGGGTTTGGCATAATGGGAATGGAGGATTTGTTTTTTGTTATTAATGGTTTCTAACCAGACCTCTGTGTCTAGTACAGGTAATCGATGGTTGGGGTGTTTGCTTGGGTAGTCTATAGTAACTCTAATACTCTGGTGGATGGAGTTAGCTATTTGCTGGATGCTTTCCATTGTGTTTTTCTCTAGTTCCTGACTGTTCTCTAGTGGGGGTGTTTTAACTAAGATGTTTATATCATCTACGTAGCGGGAGTACATTATCAGGGTTAAGGGGTCTTCTAATTGTTCTTTAAGTTTAAGTTTAAGTCTACTGTCCCACCATACTATGAATAGGTTAGCTATGTCGCCTGCAATGCTAACACCAATGGCTGCTCCCTCCTCTTGGGCATATGTTTTTCCATTAAATTTGAACATATGTTCCTTAAGGGTTAATTTTATGCTGGCCCCCACCGCATGTGCAATCATTTTCTTTAGTTCATCATGGTTTTCGGGGGTCTGTATGGCTCTGGTCCACCTGTTCCATCTATCTATGTGGGTTTTCTTGGCCATTGAGGTAATGGTAGGTGTCTACATCATCATATGGGCATTGAGAGCCTTTTCCCTATCCTCATGCTCTTGTGGTATTACTTCGCTTGTGTTAGTGATGTGGGGTTGCATTGCCTGGATGTAGTTTGACAGACTGTCAACCGACATTCTGCCAGACTTGTCTGTTGGACAAATATAATGCAGCCCAACAAAAGGACTGCCAACAACTTCCAGGCCTGGAACAATGACGTGCCAGCGTTGTATGGGCTTCGAAAAGACCATAAAACGAGCAGTGACCCTGTCACAGGGCCACCAACACGGCCGGTCTATGGAGCTAACATTGCTAGTAACTACAGACTGTCCTACTTCCTCTCCCTGATCATACGCCCCATCATTGAAATGTCCCCAGATGTATGTGACAGCACGGAGGTCCTCCTCAGCAGAATCGGCGAGAGTAACCGATCTAGGGACCTAACAAACTGCATAATAGGTAGTATGGATGTTGTGTCCCTGTATCCATCTATTGACGTGGATTTTGCTGTGGAGAAATGCATAGAAATGTTGAATTCCATGGGATTGATACCAGTGAGCTGGGACACCTACTTAAACTTACCTATAGTAATAATTATCTAGACACATATGACCTTAGCAACCTGTGCCCTACAAGACCAGCAAGAGGCAGACCACCTACCAATGGCCAAGAAAACCCACACAGATAGATAGAACGGGTGGACCAGAGCCATACGGACCCCCGAAAACCATGATGAACTAAAGAAAATGATTGCACATGCGGTAGGGGCCAGCATAAAACTAACCCTTAAGGAACATATGTTCAAATTTAATGGAAAAACATATGCCCAAGAGGAGGGAGCAGCCATTGGTGTTAGCATTGCAGGCAACATAGCTAACTTATTCATGGTATGGTGGGACAGTAGACTTAAACTTAAACTTAAAGAACAATTAGAAGACCCCTTAACCCTGATAATGTACTTCCACTACGTTGATGATATAAACATTGTAGTTAAAACACCCCCACTAGAGAACAGTCAGGAATTAGAGAAAAACACAATGGAAAGCATCCAGCAAATAGCTAACTCCATCCACCAGAGTATTAGAGTTACTATAGACTACCCAAGCAAACACCCCAACCATCGATTACCTGTACTAGACACAGAGCTCTGGTTAGATACCATTAATAACAAAAAACAAATCCTCCATTCCCATTATGCCAAACCCATGACTTCCAAATATCTGATCCACCGAAACTCAGCTGTTTCGGACCATACCAAAATCAACATACTAATTGCGGATTTAGTATGGGTGATGAGAAACGTGTCCCACATGTGCAACCCCGAAGAACTAGAGAGACACATACAACACTTCATCCACCATATGCAGTTCTCTGGTTACAATCAGAGAGATAAAATCAGAGTATATAGAGGAGCCAGAACCAAATGGGAAAAAATGATAAATAATGACACAAATGGGACCTGCCCCTTGTATAGGAGCAAATTTTGGAATAGAATAGAAAGAACAAGGAATAAGGTTAATAGAATAAACTCATGGTATGATAGCAATAAATACCAGAGTGTAATGTTCATCGATACAACCCCTAGAGGTGAATTAGCTTACAAATTTAGAAGGGCCCTAGATAAACATAAACTCAATATTAAGATAGTAGAAAGACCAGGTACCTCCATAAAAACACTTATTAGCAATACATACCCTTTTCAAAGACCTCCCTGTATAGATAAGAAATGTATAATCTGTAAATTAAGCCCCCATATTAACTGTAAAACTAGAAATGTAGTATATAGCATAAGATGTACTGAAGGACAATGTAGAGATAAGAATATAGTGTACATAGGTGAGACAGCCCGTAGTATAGGGGAACGGATAAATGAACACTGGCGAGACCTTCAAGATAATAAATAATCATCTGTACTACCAACATGCTAAAATAGAACATAAGGGCAAATTAGAGAACATAGAAATAAAAATAGAATCTACACACACAAAAGACGCAATGTTTAGACAAATCACAGAGGCAATAAACATAAATGAACTCCAACCAAAATTAAATAGAAAATATGAATGGAACAGCAACATCACAACTTACAATTAAGGACAAAATGAAAACACACACACACACACATAGAACAAACAACCAACCAGTAACATGTAAATAAACCAATAAATAAACAAATATAAACACACACAGACACTCGGATGTAACACATGCGCAAACTAAGCACACAACACACACAAAAACAAGATGGCGTAGGACAGAACAAAGGAGAGGCACAAAAACAAAGAAAAGAATCCCCAGTCACTGAAGAGGTCACAGGATGTGTGATGAAAGAACTTTGACAATATATAAACAATCATCTGGTTGTGGAACCAACCAACCAAACGGAAATTTATAAATTCCTAAATTTATAAATTTATTACAATAAATTGAAGTGAAAGCAATTGGTGCGTGTGTTTCTTATTGGCAACATGACCCTCCCAAAGTATAACAATTATATTATTTATTATATATAAATTAACAATTTTATTTATTTTATATTATTTACAATTTGTGTTTAAGCAAGCCTTGCTGGAAATAGGGAGGGGGTGCTGAGGGTATTACATGGCCATGAGTGGAAGGGGGGAGCGAAAAGTTTGAGAACCTCTGTGTTAAAATCACTAAAATATTTGATACTCATATAACATGGCTTTCTCTATAATTTTGTTTACTGTTGCATGTATATTACTAACACACTCTTAAAAAGTACTAACTCACCTCAGACAAGGTGAATGATTCATTTTTTAAAGATTTTCATATAAATCACTATGGCTAAATTTATTGTATTCAACAATAATTTTAAAAAATATAGTGAGAAGGTGTGAGTGTGTAGGATATTTATCTGAGCAAATACATTACTCATAGGTGAATAATTGTGATTATCTGACCAGTAAGTTAATAGGATTGATGTTATAAAGAATATGAATTTTAAGATTAAATAATGTATGTATGAATCTGTAACTCTTGATGGAGTCATGGAAAAATGATAGTGGCACTTTTAACCTGGTGGAGCCCATCCCTTCTCCAATTCTGAACACAGCAGATTTCTTCCAAAGAAGGAGAGAAAAAACGATAAAGTGGAAATGAGAAATATATATAGAAAAATAATCAACCCTGGTACTAGACTGGTACTTTATTTATCAACCCCAAAAGTGAATAGCAAAGCACAGGATTAAGAAGCTAGCAGATGTATCTAGCAAAGAAATGCGTTAAAAATATGAGCTATTATCCTTGTCCCTTTTGGTGCAGAAGCACCTGAAACCACCCTTGGTTCTTTGATACATAGATGTATATTTTAAAATTTTATATTCATCTAAAAACCTTCCATCATAATTATATGTAAGAATCTCTGTTAAATTATGTTACAAACAACTTAAATAGAAATGTAGATATGTTACTAAATCCCTCCAAATTCTTTAATATTTTCAAAATGATTTGAAAACTTTAGGCAGTATCATTCTTTAGAAATATGGTAGTATCATAATCAGTTATATGGTCAAGGGAGATGTATTGTAGATGAGCAATTACAGAGACATTTAATCATTACACTAAGTTTAAGGGTTGAGGTCCGTCTGAAATAGTACATACAGTGGATTCTCAGTTCCCGAACTTAATTCCTTTCTGAAGGCCATTTGTCACTCGAAATGTTTGTAAGCTGAAACTATTTTTTCCATATGAAATGTTGAGAGAAATACAGTGAGAGGGAGACTGTGTGTGAAAGACAGATAGATATCATCATAGTAACTAACTACACAGCAAGTAACACTTTCCCACTGATACTCCAAGCTTGTTGCCAACTGTTGTTGCTGGCTTGTGTGATTGTTACTTGAGACACTGTTCATCATCTGAGACATTTTATGTTTGGAAAAATTGTTCGTCAGCCGATTTCTTCATTCGTGAACAGAGGTTCCACTATATTTCCTCTTCTCATTGAAACATAATGTACCTCATTGTTTTGGCATTATGATAATCTATTACCTTTTATTTAAGATGGTTGATTGAGTCAATATTTAATGTAAGATAAGCTGGGTACATGGTAATAAAAATTAAAGAAGTGTATGGCTATCTTTTCTCACCATGGCTAGCCTTTAATTTGCTCTGATCAAAATCATTATCACAATAATCCAACAATACTCAGTTAATCCGATTTTAGTACAACTTATAGCAAATACTTATGTGCACATAAGTAAGTACTAAAATTATACCATCAGAAATTAGTAGCAACTATAAAATAAATATTGGAATTTTCTTTTATTTCATAAGGCGGTAAATAGAATTTCTGTTGTAACAATACCATTTTCAAATACTTTATTGGCAAAGAACAAACAATTCAAACTAAAAAAATCTTCATAACAAGATCATTGGTTTACTTTTTCTGAAAATGGTTATTTTATTTTATATATTTTTCATTATACCATTTTGAATAAACCTTTTGAAAGATAAGTAGTAGTTGCTATTTATTTGAAAAAGTCTAAAGAGCTTCTATGCTGGTTGGTAATAAAACAGCTGACCTCCTCCTCCGTAAAATTGGAATGGCAGCAGCCCATCTGAGGAAGGAGCCCCGCGGGGTGGGGGTGGCTGTTGCAGTAGGTGCTACTGGCCATTGTCCATGGAAATGCCTTTGTCCACAAGACATCAGCCGAAACACAGCTCTGACCTAGGTGTAGAGTCTGTCACCTTCTCCCATTCCCCCTTTCTTTCATTGCCTAATAATCCTTGCTCTTTCTCTCTTTTTCCTCTCATTTATAGCATTTATAGTTCTTTCCAATACTTCTTTCTTTTTCTATATTTTTGACTAAATATTAAATTCTTTATTATTTGCATGTGATTTTATCCTAGGAATATATGTGAGTATTTAAACAACAAACATTTCTATCTGATTATAAAATGGTGAAGGTACATGGCTTAGTGGTTAAAGCATTGGGCTTGCAATCGGTTGTGAGTTCGATTCTCGGACCGGGTGATGTGTTGTGTCCTTGAGCAAGACACTTTATTTCACGTTGCTCCAGTTTACTCAGCTGTAGAAATGAGTTGCGATCCTGCCACATCAATGGATGACAGTAGTTCCAGTTGCACGCATCGTAAGACTGGTGTAGTGGTTCTGAGAACAATGCAGCTTTGCAGATGATCAATGCAAATTGACAATGGAAAGGTTCTCCCACTCGAGTTAGAAGAGGACTATTGACATTCAGGAGAAGCAGTGACCCCTGATTGTATTCAGCAACTGAAACAAATAAGAAGTACACCAAATCCAATGTTCCTAGGGGTGGCTCTGGTTCCTCTTATTTGTGAGTGTAAACTCGGCCAGATTAGATTAGATTACAAAACTGCTTCCTGAGCCCGATCAGGTAAATGTTTTATTGTAAAAAATTGAAGTGTCTCTTGGGGTTTTGAAAACGAAAAAAGAAAGGGAAAAGCAAGGACTCTAGGGTAACAGAAGAATGGGAGAGTGATGGGGAGGGTGATGGGGGAGGGTGATGGGCTCTGGGCCTAGGGCGCAGTGGTATTGGGACTCTGCTCCATGGACAAGACCAATGACAGTTCCAGATCTAAAAGAGATTAAAAAAATCAAAACCCAGTGAAGAATACAAGATTTAAATCTTAAGACTAAAGACATTTCTGAGAATCTAAAAATATGGTATTTTTAAGAGGGAATACTCTGGTAACATGGAAGGGATCAAACTGGAGAAAATTGAACCAGAAAAAAACTTAGAATTAAAGTGTTTAAATGCAGAGAGTAAAGTGAAAAAACAAGGAGGTACTGTGGGTCATTGCATACAAGGGTCAGCTGAAAAGTTTACAGGTTGACCAAGATAATCTCATGAAATGACCAAATGAGGTTTATTTTTCCTTCATAGTCAGCGTATGAACTTTTCAGCCGACTGTGTGTCACATTTAACTTGGTACTTTGTACACCCCACATTTCTATGTGGGGTGTACTTTGGTATACACCACACAAACGAGGGTCGGTTGAAAAGTTCATAAGCGGACCAAGATACTCTCATGGAATGACCAAATGAGGTTTATTTTTCTACATAGTCCTTGGAAAGAAACACTGCAGTTATTAATAAGAAGACTTGAAATTAATGCCTGCAATATTTCACAGCCCTAGCATTACTCCTTCATAGTCAGCCTATGAACTTTTCAGCTGACCTTCGTACATGTCAGTGTAAACAAAAATGAAAATAAAATTATGAATAAAGTTATGAAACTGATGCTGCATGAAATAAATATACATTATATTTTATAGAAATATTCTGAGATATCTGCAAATGACATTAAATTCAAAGGTGCAAGTTATATTAATATTCATAAACATTCATAAATATTTATGCACTTATATATATACATGTGTGTGTGTGTCTGAGTAAAGGTATGTAGCTTAGTGGTTAGGGTGCTATGCTCTCATAAGGTCATGAGTTCAATTCCTTCACTGGGTAATATACTCTGTCCTTGAGCAAGATACTATATTTCCAGTTATGCCTGTCCACTCAGCTAGAAAAAAGGTTTCTGTCAACACTGGTGTTAGGCTGTATTAGCCTTTGCTTTTTCCCTTAACCCTTTAGCATTTTAACCAGCTATATCCAGTCAGAATTCTCTCACCTCTTTCTGTTTAAACCTGCCGTAGCTAGCTACTCATACTCATGTTAAAGTATTGTTCTAAAAATAAATAATATCAAAATCTCATAGATTCGATATTATGTGAGGTAAAGCCTTTACTGTGACAATACAATAGTACATATAGAGTAATATAAATGGTATGTGAGATATTATGTGAGGTAAAGCCTTTACTGTGACAATACAATAGTATATAGAGTAATGTAAATGTTATGTGAGATATTATGTGAGGTAAAGCCTTTACTGTGAAAATACAATAGTATATATAGAGTAATGTAAATGTTATGTGAGATATTATGTGAGGTAAAGCCTTTACTGTGTCAATACAATAGTATATAGAGTAATGTAAATGTTATGTGAGATATTATGTGAGGTAAAGCCTTTACTGTGAAAATACAATAGTATATAGAGTAATGTAAATGTTATGTGAGATATTATGTGAGGTAAAGCCTTTACTGTGAAAATACAATAGTATATATAGAGTAATGTAAATGTTATGTGAGATATTATGTGAGGTAAAGCCTTTACTGTGTCAATACAATAGTATATAGAGTAATGTAAATGTTATGTGAGATATTATGTGAGGTAAAGCCTTTACTGTGAAAATACAATAGTACATATAGAGTAATATAAATGGTATGTGAGATATTATGTGAGGTAAAGCCTTTACTGTGACAATACAATAGTATATAGAGTAATGTAAATGTTATGTGAGATATTATGTGAGGTAAAGCCTTTACTGTGACAATACAATAGTATATAGAGTAATGTAAATGTTATGTGAGATATTATGTGAGGTAAAGCCTTTACTGTGAAAATACAATAGTACATATAGAGTAATATAAATGGTATGTGAGATATTATGTGAGGTAAAGCCTTTACTGTGACAATACAATAGTATATAGAGTAATGTAAATGTTATGTGAGATATTATGTGAGGTAAAGCCTTTACTGTGAAAATACAATAGTATATATAGAGTAATGTAAATGTTATGTGAGATATTATGTGAGGTAAAGCCTTTACTGTGAAAATACAATAGTATATATAGAGTAATGTAAATGTTATGTGAGATATTATGTGAGGTAAAGCCTTTACTGTGAAAATACAATAGTATATATAGAGTAATGTAAATGTTATGTGAGATATTATGTGAGGTAAAGCCTTTACTGTGAAAATACAATAGTATATATAGAGTAATGTAAATGTTATGTGAGGTAAAGCCTTTACTGTGAAAATACAATAGTATATATAGAGTAATGTAAATGTTATGTGAGATATTATGTGAGGTAAAGTCTTTACTGTGAAAATACAATAGTAAATATAGAGTAATGTAAATACTAAAGGGTTAAACAACATCAGTGTCCTGGAGAAAGGAGATTTACATGTGCAGGCAACTGTTGGACTTCCATTAAAAAACAGCTTGCTCAGGCTTGTGCTTTAGAAATGCAAAGATATGTTCAGACAATCATGGGTATGAAAGCAGAGGTCCTGTTCCTGTGTGTGAATGGTGTACATATGGATACATATACTAGGGTCTGTTAAAAAGTTCATACGAGAGTAAGCTGAAAAGTTCATAGGCTGACATGAAATTACCAAATGAGGTTTATTCTTCCTCATAGTCAGCCTATGAACTTTTCAACTGACTCTTGCATGTGTGTCACATTTAAAGAACAATAAAACACATTTCTAATAGTTTATCATAAAAATATTATTTTATGACTAGTGGATGTTTTTTTTGTTGCACTGTTCAAATTATAAGAGCTGTTATATTCTGTCTATGGTCTGCAAATATTCCTGTGACAAGTCTGAACAGTGAACCAGGCTCACATAAAATTCAAACAAAATATTGAGTTGTTTTGTATATTTTGAAGAGAGCAATAAAAATAATGTCAACAAGTTATAAAAACTTGACAGTATATTATTAAAAACATGCTAATATATGTTCAATAGTACACTAGCATAAACAGACAATGATATACATTCATAATAGACGTTCACTTGTCTAAATGAATGTATGTGTGTGTGTATGTGTGTGTATGTGTGTGTATGTGTGTGTATGTATGCCTGTATATATGTATGTATGTTTGTATGTATGTGTTTCTCTTTCTCTTAATTTCGACTATATTTTTTTGACTGGCCACCTTCCTGGTGGCAAGGTTGTAAAAGAAAAGAAATTGTCATCCCTTGAATCGCAAGAATGTTTTGCAAATGTTCAAGGTGCCAGCTATCGCAGCCATTTGCAGACTATGAATTAGGGAGCTGCGCCCTTTGTCCACAAATCCAAGTTCAGTCATACTTTGGTCCAAGCGGGTTGGTATATAACCCGTAGCTCCAATAATGATGGGTATGAAGCTGAAGGTGTATCTTGGATACTGGATCTGCAAACTCCTCATCAATGGTCCGTAGATGTCCTCCTTCCCTTGTATATTTGTTACAACGTTTACATCAAGTGGGCAGCTGATCTCCACAACAGAATACGTTTTCAATGCGTGGTCCCAAACAACAATATCAGGCCGGTTGTGCTTTAATTTGGTGGCAGTTTTTATTTTCAGATACCACCAGTATTCTTTAGTGCCATCTATCTCAACATATTCCTCCGCCTATGTATGAATGTATGTATGTGTGTGTGTATGAATGTATGTATGTGTGTATGTAGGTATATATGTTCTTCTGGTTTTATAATTTCACAAAGTTTTACCAATAGAGAAAGAGTCGGTTTCTAACATAGACACAAGACTCTCTCATTGGAATTTATACAACATCAACTAGGTAGATATGTATGTATATCTGCATGCATGCATGTGTAGATATGGATGTTATTGTATGTGTGGATGTGTATGTTTTGAGTTGTATGTGTGCATGTGTATATGCTTTGTATCTGTACATGTGTATATGCAGTTATTAGATGCAAAATGTTTGGAATGTTTTACATATTTTTACTGTTCCATTAATGGATTGTACTTGTAATTTCCTAACTAGTTGTGTTCTTTCTGTTCCTGTGAAGCCTAGCTTCTCAAGATTTGTATTGAGGCAGTTACTAACATATCCCAGTGCCCCAATAATCACAGCCATAAATCTGAAGGTGTAATCAGGGAGAAGTATCTGCTGATTTCTCATCAGTTCTGCATAAATATTCTCCTTTTCACTAATCTTTGATATTATATTGGCATCTGCTGGGCAGCTAATTTCCACTACTGTGCATGTTTTCTTCTCCCTGTCCCATATCATAATATCTGGTCTGTTATGCCTGCATTTTATTGGGGTTTTTACTGGAATATTCCACCAGTACTCTTTCATATTATGTACATGGATGTCTTCCACATTGTTGTAGCTTTTAATGTGTTTATTATCGGGGCTATCTTTTTTACGAACTGCATGGTACAGTGTTTTGGCCACTACATCATGCCTCATAGGTAGATAGTACCACGATAACATCTTTGAACAGCTGCTGATGACATGAGTGATATCTTTGATGTTAGTTCTGCAGAGTCTGCACTTGTTATCACGTCTAGGTGTTTTGCCTGCATCCCTATCTCTTTTGTGAATCAGATATTTTGTGCTAATCTCCTGTTCTTGGATTGCAAAAGCGTATCCTTCAAAGTGGGAGCCAATATAGCGGTTGTTGGTCCAAGATAGACTACTTTCCTTATCTATATTACTCTCACTCTGGAGCTTCCTGGCAACATATCCATGCATGATTTTTTGCTGATAGGATGTATGTATGTATGTATGTATGTATGTATGTATGTATGTATGTATGTATGTATGTATGTATGTATATGTGTATGTATGTGTATGTGTATATGTATGTATGTGTATATGTATGCATGTATGTGTGTATGTAGGTATGTATGTTCTTCTGGTTTTATAATTTCACAAAGTTTTACCAATAGAGAAAGAGTCGGTTTCTAACATAGACACAAGACTCTCTCATTGGAATTTACACAACATCAACTAGGTAGATATGTATGTATATCTGCATACATGCATGTGTAGATATGGATGTTATTGTATGTGTGGATGTGGATGTTTTGAGTTGTATGTGTGCATGTGTATATGCTTTGTATCTGTACATGTGTATATGCAGTTATTAGATGCAACATTTTTGGAATGTTTTGTCTATTTTTACTGTTCCATTAATGGATTGTACTTGTAATTTCCTAACTAATTGTGTTCTTTCTGTTCCTGTAAAGCCTAGCTTCTCAGGATTTGTATTGAGGTAGTTTCTAACATACCCCAGTGCCCCAATAATCACAGGCATAAATCTGAAGGTGTAATCAGGGTGGAGTATCTGCAGATTTCTCATCAGTTCTGCATTAACATTCTCCTTTTCACTAATCTTTGATATTATATTGGCATCTGTTGGGCAGCTAATTTCCACTACTGTGCATGCTTTATGTATGTATGTGTGTATGTATGTATGTGTGTATGTATATATGTATGTATGTGTGTGCATATGTGATGTGTGTGTATGTTTTCAGAAAAGGTAGGAAGAGAAAAATAAATGGTTGAATTTTCCCCGTCAGAATATGAAGATATTGCTACCAGCTAAAGTTGCTACTTAGATCAGCCAGTGAACATATATATGAATTTAATCCCTTATCTTTGTATCAATTCCCACATATATATAAATATATATATATCATCATCATCATCATCATCATCACCGTTTTACGCTAGCATGGGTTAGACGGGTTGTCCTGTTGTTGGCAGTGTCCGATCGGCTGACCATGCCTTGCTCATACAGGAACTGATTCTGGCTTGATTTCTACAGCTGGATGCCCTTCCTAACACCAACCTTATTTACAGTGAGTGCTGGGTGCTTTTTTTCCGTGGCGCCTACACGTCCACTTTACAGTGTGGGCTGGGTGCTTTTTTGCCGTGGGACCTCCACAACCACTTGGCAGTATATATATATATATATATATATATATATATAAGTATGTACACGTACATACATATATGTATACCAACGTACAGTAGTATGTATATATATATATACATACATGCACACATATATATATGCACGCATGGATTCACCGAACATTTATTATAATGCTCGGTGTGTTTGTAAACAAACATCCCGTATTAAGCTGTAGTGTCTAGCAACCACCGTTGCTCGTTTGTTCAACACTGACAAAGGAACGCTGTACTAGTTTCAAGCTTGTTAGCTATCGTCAGCAACGTATACCTTACATGTATGTATATATATACATACTACTGTACGTCGGTATACATATATGTATGTACGTGTACATACTTATATTTAAGTAACAGCCGTACTAAGAGTGGGAAATGAAATATCGTTTCATTTTTTCCGTTTATCGTTTTCGGTGCACCCGGCCGATTAACCCACTCGATATGCAAATTGGGCTACTCAGCCGTTAATATGCATAAGGTAAGTATATACGTTCAACAATCTGGCAGGAAGGTATACGTTGCTGACGATAGCTAACAAGCTTGAAACTAGTACAGCATTCCTTTGTCAGTGTTGAACAAACGAGCAACGGTGGTTGCTAGACACTACGGCTTAATACGGGATGTTTGTTTACAAACACACCGAGCATTATAATAAATGTTCGGTGAATCCATGCGTGCATATATATATGTGTGCATGTATGTATATATATATATACATACTACTGTACGTCGGTATACATATATGTATGTACGTGTACATACTTATATTTAAGTAACAGCCGTATTAAGAGTGGGAAATGAAATATCGTTTCATTTTTTCCGTTTATATATATATATATATATATATATATATATATATATATATATATATATAGTGGTAGAGCACTCAGTCCATGGGACGAGTTAGGTGGAAGTGGTTACACAACAGTTAGTTCACCATACCGAGAACAATTGTTTCACCTTAGCAGATCCTCAGCTCGTAATGGACATGGTTATACGGAACAGGAAGGACAACCGTACGAACGCGCATGCGCAGAAACGATCACTTTACACAGGCAATACTAAATTGCGTGCGAGAGGCAATACTAAATTGCGTGCGAAAGTCCGAAAGTTTCTAGTTGATAAGAAAATTAGGATGTTGTTGTAATTCAATCCGGCGCTTTGTAGTTATGTAAGAGGTGTTTCCAGACGCGTGGACAACGTGTGAAGAATTCATTTCTCGTGTTTAGGCAATCATTATTGCATAATCTCTTTAGAATATTTATTCGTTCATCAATACATAGTCCACACGACGGATTGCCCCTTGCGTATGGCTTGGGTACCCGTATGGTTTTGGTACAAAACTCGCGAGCCACGTATGGTCTCTCAAGGACTCAAGTATAGACTACTCCATCCAATGGAAAGCCATCACTAAGTCCAAGCCATACGCAAGGGGCAATCCGTCGTGTGGACTATGTATTGATGAACGAATAAATATTCTAAAGAGATTACGCAATAGTGATTGCCTAAACACGAGATATGAATTCTTCACACGTTGTCCACGCGTCTGGAAACACCTCTTACATAACTACAAAGCTCTGGATTGAATTACAACAACATCCTAATTTTCTTATCAACTAGAAACTTTCGGACTTTCGCAGTTATCTCCCTTACACCTCTCACATGCAATTTAGTATTGCCTGTGTGAATTGATCGTTTCTGCGCATGCGCGTTCGTACGGTTATACTTCCTGTTCCGTATAACCATGTCCATTACGAGCTGAGGATCCGCTATGGTGAAACAATTGTTCTCGGTATGGTAAACTAACTGTTGTGTAACCACTTTTATATATATATTTGTTTTGCAAGGTTTTTTATATGAAATCGTGTGTTGAAACAGATATTGTTATATTTGGGGAGGGTCATATTGTTGTAATAATATTGTCAGAAATAATAACAGAACACACTCACTGTTTGGTTGGTTTTCGCTTCTGTATCTTTTATATCACCATAGTTAATTTATTTGGCAATCAATGTTTATCATTGACTGACTAACGGTTAAAAATACAGATATAAATATATATATAGTCTAACAAAGTTCTTTCGTTGCACATCTGCAACATCATCAGTGGTACTATTATGTTTCCTCCTATTGTATTGTAATGCGAATCCAAAGTCAGGTTCGATCCACAAATAGATTGCACCTTGAGCTGTTCACTGGAGAAACAATTGTAATACGTTAATAAATTGTGTTCCGATGCATCACTGATTCTTCATCTTCCATATCATTGTACTCTCCGTAGAAGCATAGAGTGCTCAACTGACATACTACA
Source organism: Eledone cirrhosa (assembly GCA_964016885.1). Taxonomy (NCBI): domain Eukaryota; kingdom Metazoa; phylum Mollusca; class Cephalopoda; order Octopoda; family Eledonidae; genus Eledone; species Eledone cirrhosa. The sequence goes on from CAXHJY010000988.1 coordinate 149,726, forward strand.
ATGTCACTGGACTGAGATCTTTGGCGCTATGCAGTAATACAAAAGACCCGCCTTGCCTAAGTGCAAAGTGAAACCTACAGTCAGTAGGCACCTCTTACCAAAATACACCCCATCCCACTACACCCCCCCCCTCGATGTAAAGTTATGTTGGTACCACAACATCCAGTCCGAAATAAATGAGGTCGTGTAGGTGTCACGACAAAAAAACACACAGTCCACGCTGTAATGTGGCCGTGTAGGTAACACGGTAAAAACCTCCCAGTCCACACTGTAAATGTCGTTGGTTTTAGGAAGGGCATCCGGCCGTAGAAAACCTGCCAGACAGTCCTATATGAGCAAGACAACCAATCTTGCCTCAAGTGGGAAAATTCCTGTCCAAACCCATGCTACCGTGGAAGATGGACGTTAAACGATGATGATGATGATGATGATGATATAATAATATAATAATATATGTAGAAATAAACAGTAAATTCCGTGTCTAAAATTACGAGGGTAGAGAATGCCACAAATGTTTTATATATTTAACCTGAAACATACAGTAGGATATAAAATTATATACAGACCGTATCAATAACCATTTCATCTCTCGGACAGATTAGAGATTTAATCTGTTTCGCCCTGAAAATTGTGTTTGTAACAGATAAGCCGTAGGCTTTCCTCAGCGAGAGATAAGATCAAATGAAACAAAACACATCTAACAACAACTCACAGGAGTAAATAATACAGGGTATCAATATGAGTTAATAACTCTGTATTTTATTTGTATTTTATTTTATTTTTTTATATATATATATATATATAAATTTGAATGACTTACATCCGTCTTTCCGCCACACGCTATAGACGACTGAGGAAGGAAGAGGTGATGACAAACTACAGAAAACAGTGTCTAACATTCACTACACTTGTGTGTACAATCTACACACACACATATAAACATACATATCAGCATGTTGAAAAAAATTCTTTATTACCAAAATTTCTGCGACAGAGAACAACCAAAATATCATTTTTGCTCATCAACTGTTAAACTGGAATGGACACTATGTAATTTCATATCAATTACTAATGGTATTAAAGGTCCATGCCAGGATATGAGAGAATGGTGGGGGGTGGGGTCCATCCTGTAGATAAGACAATACAGAACAACATAGTAAATATATTGGAAATAAACAAAGGAACAGAATAAGATATGGGTTAGGGAACAAAATATCTTTCAACAGACAACAAAATAAACTAAACAATACTATTGTGGGGGCTGTGGACACTCGTAACTCCTGAAGGAGTCATTGGGGCGCTATAGGGACATATGGTGGTTCTTAAGCCTTTAGTATTTAAACCGGCCAGAATTCTCTCACCTCTTTCTCTTCAAACCGGTTGTAACCAACCACTCATACTGATATTAAAGTATTGTTCTCAAAATAAATAATATCAAAATCTCATGGATTCGATATTATGTGAGATAATTAAGTGAGGTAAAGCCTTTGCCATGAAAATATAATAGTAAATATATATATATGCTAAAGGGTTAAGGCATTTTGTTTTTAAACCTGGCAGAGCCCATCCCCTCTCCAGGCCTAAGTACAGCAGATTCCTTCCAGAGAAGGCTATAGAGGGGGAGAGAAAGTCAGATAAGCAATCATCGGAGAGTGAAAACAGAATCTTCTTCAGATGTATGATCTGTCTTTGATTATCATGGGTGAGAACATTATGGTGGCTGGATCATTGACCTATTTATATAAATTATTAGGTCCAAAAATACAGTGCTGGGCAGGGGTGCAATTTCACTGCTTCCCATAGGGGGTATTTTCCCTAGTTACAATTCTAAGAAGGAATATTGAAGATTTTCATCTGAAAACGAATACAAAGTATGGAACTTTCTTGTCTCATAACCATGGGTTGACCAATATCTTGATAGTGGAATTTGGTAGATGGTAACTATGAAGGTGCTGGTAGCATATATGTATATGGGTATGTGTTTGTCTGTGTTGATATGTTTACAGATATAAAATCTGATGTGATATAGATTGTTTAACTGCCAGTATGAAGTATTAGAGTTGATAATTTAGGCACAACGTCAGTAGTATTAGGGCGAGGGGTAATTCGGTTATATTGACCCACCAGTACTTGACTTTACTACTGTAATTTATGGACCCCAGATGGAGGATGAAAGGCAAGGTAGGCCTTGACGAAATTTGAACTCAAAGTGCAAAAACAAGCAAAAAAAAAAAAAAAAAAAAAAAAAAAAAAAAAAAAAAAAAACTGCAAAGCATTGAATCTGATGTTTTAATTAGTCTGCCAATCCCCTGAGTTAATATGATTGATGAAAATCCTTGATGGTAACTAAAATCATTCGACATGGCTGCAGTCCAATGACTGACACCAGTGAAAGAATATAAGAATCTACATAAATCTTGTTATCATCAGCATCATTATCATCATCATCATCATCATCATGATCACCAGTTAGCATCATTTTTCCATGGGTTAAACAGGTCGTCCACATTGGGAGACAAGTCTAGCCACAATTGGCCATACCGGACCATGCACTGACAGGACTGTAAATTTGGCCAGGGATTTTACAGCTGGATGCCCTTCCTAACACCAACGACATTTACAGTGTGGGTCTGGATGGCACGATTATGAGGAGGAACAGGACAGTTGGCTGCACCAAACCCCTATCACAGTGGAACTACAGTCTGGGAGAGGAGGAACAGGACAGTTGGCTGCACCAAACCCCTATCACAGTGGAACTACAGTCTGAGAGAGGAGGAACAGGCCAGTTGGCTGCACCAAACCCCTATCACAGTGGAACTACAGTCTGAGAGAGGAGGAACAGGCCAGTTGGCTGCACCAAACCCGTATCACAGTGGAACTACAGTCTGAGAGAGGAGGAACAGGCCAGTTGGCTGCACCAAACCCCTATCACAGTAGAACTACAGTCTGGGAGAGGAGGAACAGGCCAGTTGGCTGCACCAAACCCCTATCACAGTAGAACTACAGTCTGGGAGAGGAGGAACAGGACAGTTGGCTGCACCAAACCCATATCACAGTGGAACTACAGTCTGGGAGAGGAGGAACAGGACAGTTGGCTGTACCAAACCCCTATCACAGTGGAACTACAGTCTGGGAGAGGAGGAACAGGCCAGTTGGCTGCACCAAACCCCTATCACAGTAGAACTACAGTCTGGGAGAGGAGGAACAGGCCAGTTGGCTGCACCAAACCCCTATCACAGTAGAACTACAGTCTGGGAGAGGAGGAACAGGACAGTTGGCTGCACCAAACCCCTATCACAGTGGAACTACAGTCTGAGAGAGGAGGAACAGGCCAGTTGGCTGCACCAAACCCCTATCACAGTAGAACTACAGTCTGGGAGAGGAGGAACAGGCCAGTTGGCTGCACCAAACCCCTATCACAGTAGAACTACAGTCTGGGAGAGGAGGAACAGGCCAGTTGGCTGCACCAAACCCCTATCACAGTAGAACTACAGTCTGGGAGAGGAGGAACAGGACAGTTGGCTGCACCAAACCCCTATCACAGTAGAACTACAGTCTGGGAGAGGAGGAACAGGACAGTTGGCTGCACCAAACCCATATCACAGTGGAACTACAGTCTGGGAGAGGAGGAACAGGACAGTTGGCTGTACCAAACCCCTATCACAGTGGAACTACAGTCTGGGAGAGGAGGAACAGGCCAGTTGGCTGCACCAAACCCCTATCACAGTAGAACTACAGTCTGGGAGAGGAGGAACAGGCCAGTTGGCTGCACCAAACCCCTATCACAGTAGAACTACAGTCTGGGAGAGGAGGAACAGGACAGTTGGCTGCACCAAACCCCTATCACAGTGGAACTACAGTCTGGGAGAGGAGGAACAGGCCAGTTGGCTGCACCAAACCCCTATCACAGTGGAACTACAGTCTGGGAGAGGAGGAACAGGACAGTTGGTTGCACCAAACCCATATCACAGTGGAACTACAGTCTGGGAGAGGAGGAACAGGACAGTTGGCTGTACCAAACCCCTATCACAGTGGAACTACAGTCTGGGAGAGGAGGAACAGGACAGTTGGCTGCACCAAACCCCTATCACAGTAGAACTACAGTCTGGGAGAGGAGGAACAGGACAGTTGGCTGCACCAAACCCCTATCACAGTGGAACTACAGTCTGAGAGAGGAGGAACAGGCCAGTTGGCTGCACCAAACCCCTATCACAGTAGAACTACAGTCTGAGAGAGGAGGAACAGGCCAGTTGGCTGCACCAAACCCCTATCACAGTAGAACTACAGTCTGAGAGAGGAGGAACAGGCCAGTTGGCTGCACCAAACCCCTATCACAGTGGAACTACAGTCTGGGAGAGGAGGAACAGGACAGTTGGCTGCACCAAACCCATATCACAGTGGAACTACAGTCTGGGAGAGGAGGAACAGGACAGTTGGCTGTACCAAACCCCTATCACAGTAGAACTACAGTCTGGGAGAGGAGGAACAGGACAGTTGGCTGCACCAAACCCCTATCACAGTGGAACTACAGTCTGGGAGAGGAGGAACAGGACAGTTGGCTGCACCAAACCCCTATCACAGTGGAAATACAGTCTGAGAGAGGAGGAACAGGCCAGTTGGCTGCACCAAACCCCTATCACAGTAGAACTACAGTCTGAGAGAGGAGGAACAGGCCAGTTGGCTGCACCAAACCCCTATCACAGTAGAACTACAGTCTGGGAGAGGAGGAACAGGACAGTTGGCTGCACCAAACCCATATCACAGTGGAACTACAGTCTGGGAGAGGAGGAACAGGACAGTTGGCTGCACCAAACCCCTATCACAGTGGAACTACAGTCTGGGAGAGGAGGAACAGGACAGTTGGCTGCACCAAACCCCTATCACAGTAGAACTACAGTCTGGGAGAGGAGGAACAGGACAGTTGGCTGCACCAAACCCATATCACAGTGGAACTACAGTCTGGGAGAGGAGGAACAGGACAGTTGGCTGCACCAAACCCCTATCACAGTGGAACTACAGTCTGAGAGAGGAGGAACAGGCCAGTTGGCTGCACCAAACCCCTATCACAGTAGAACTACAGTCTGAGAGAGGAGGAACAGGCCAGTTGGCTGCACCAAACCCCTATCACAGTAGAACTACAGTCTGGGAGAGGAGGAACAGGACAGTTGGCTGCACCAAACCCCTATCACAGTGGAACTACAGTCTGAGAGAGGAGGAACAGGCCAGTTGGCTGCACCAAACCCCTATCACAGTAGAACTACAGTCTGAGAGAGGAGGAACAGGCCAGTTGGCTGCACCAAACCCCTATCACAGTAGAACTACAGTCTGGGAGAGGAGGAACAGGACAGTTGGCTGCACCAAACCCCTATCACAGTGGAACTACAGTCTGAGAGAGGAGGAACAGGCCAGTTGGCTGCACCAAACCCCTATCACAGTAGAACTACAGTCTGAGAGAGGAGGAACAGGCCAGTTGGCTGCACCAAACCCCTATCACAGTAGAACTACAGTCTGGGAGAGGAGGAACAGGACAGTTGGCTGCACCAAACCCATATCACAGTGGAACTACAGTCTGGGAGAGGAGGAACAGGACAGTTGGCTGCACCAAACCCCTATCACAGTGGAACTACAGTCTGAGAGAGGAGGAACAGGCCAGTTGGCTGCACCAAACCCCTATCACAGTAGAACTACAGTCTGAGAGAGGAGGAACAGGCCAGTTGGCTGCACCAAACCCCTATCACAGTAGAACTACAGTCTGAGAGAGGAGGAACAGGCCAGTTGGCTGCACCAAACCCCTATCACAGTAGAACTACAGTCTGGGAGAGGAGGAACAGGACAGTTGGCTGCACCAAACCCCTATCACAGTGGAACTACAGTCTGAGAGAGGAGGAACAGGCCAGTTGGCTGCACCAAACCCCTATCACAGTAGAACTACAGTCTGAGAGAGGAGGAACAGGACAGTTGGCTGCACCAAACCCCTATCACAGTAGAACTACAGTCTGGGAGAGGAGGAACAGGACAGTTGGCTGCACCAAACCCCTATCACAGTGGAACTACAGTCTGAGAGAGGAGGAACAGGCCAGTTGGCTGCACCAAACCCCTATCACAGTAGAACTACAGTCTGAGAGAGGAGGAACAGGCCAGTTGGCTGCACCAAACCCCTATCACAGTAGAACTACAGTCTGGGAGAGGAGGAACAGGACAGTTGGCTGCACCAAACCCATATCACAGTGGAACTACAGTCTGGAAGAGGAGGAACAGGCCAGTTGGCTGCACCAAACCCCTATCACAGTAGAACTACAGTCTGAGAGAGGAGGAACAGGCCAGTTGGCTGCACCAAACCCCTATCACAGTAGAACTACAGTCTGGGAGAGGAGGAACAGGACAGTTGGCTGCACCAAACCCCTATCACAGTGGAACTACAGTCTGGGAGAGGAGGAACAGGACAGTTGGCTGCACCAAACCCCTATCACAGTGGAACTACAGTCTGAGAGAGGAGGAACAGGCCAGTTGGCTGCACCAAACCCCTATCACAGTAGAACTACAGTCTGAGAGAGGAGGAACAGGCCAGTTGGCTGCACCAAACCCCTATCACAGTAGAACTACAGTCTGGGAGGGGAGGAACAGGACAGTTGGCTGCACCAAACCCATATCACAGTGGAACTACAGTCTGGGAGAGGAGGAACAGGACAGTTGGCTGCACCAAACCCCTATCACAGTGGAACTACAGTCTGAGAGAGGAGGAACAGGACAGTTGGCTGCACCAAACCCCTATCACAGTAGAACTACAGTCTGGGAGAGGAGGAACAGGACAGCTGGCTGCACCAAACCCCTATCACAGTAGAACTACAGTCTGGGAGAGGAGGAACAGGACAGTTGGCTGCACCAAACCCCTATCACAGTGGAACTACAGTCTGGGAGAGGAGGAACAGGACAGTTGGCTGCACCAAACCCCTATCACAGTAGAACTACAGTCAGGGAGAGGAGGAACAGGACAGTTGGCTGCACCAAACCCCTATCACAGTAGAACTACAGTCTGGGAGAGGAGGAACAGGACAGTTGGCTGCACCAAACCACTATCACAGTGGAACTACAGTCTGGGAGAGGAGGAACAGGACAGTTGGCTGCACCAAACCCCTATCACAGTAGAACTACAGTCTGGGAGAGGAGGAACAGGACAGTTGGCTGCACCAAACCCCTATCACAGTAGAACTACAGTCTGAGAGAGGAGGAACAGGACAGTTGGCTGCACCAAACCCCTATCACAGTAGAACTACAGTCAGGGAGAGGAGGAACAGGACAGTTGGCTGCACCAAACCCCTATCACAGTAGAACTACAGTCAGGGAGAGGAGGAACAGGACAGTTGGCTGCACCAAACCCCTATCACAGTAGAACTACAGTCAGGGAGAGGAGGAACAGGACAGTTGGCTGCACCAAACCCCTATCACAGTGGAACTACAGTCTGGGAGAGGAGGAACAGGACAGTTGGCTGCACCAAACCCCTATCACAGTAGAACTACAGTCTGGGAGAGGAGGAACAGGACAGTTGGCTGCACCAAACCCCTATCACAGTAGAACTACAGTCTGGAGAGGAGGAACAGGACAGTTGGCTGCACCAAACCCCTATCACAGTAGAACTACAGTCTGGGAGAGGAGGAACAGGACAGTTGGCTGCACCAAACCCCTATCACAGTAGAACTACAGTCTGAGAGGAGGAACAGGACAGTTGGCTGCACCAAACCCTATCACAGTAGAACTACAGTCTGGGAGAGGAGGAACAGGACAGTTGGCTGCACCAAACCCCTATCACAGTAGAACTACAGTCTGGGAGAGGAGGAACAGGACAGTTGGCTGCACCAAACCCCTATCACAGTAGAACTACAGTCTGGGAGAGGAGGAACAGGACAGTTGGCTGCACCAAACCCCTATCACAGTAGAACTACAGTCTGGAGAGGAGGAACAGGACAGTTGGCTGCACCAAACCCCTATCACAGTAGAACTACAGTCTGGGAGAGGAGGAACAGGACAGTTGGCTGCACCAAACCCCTATCACAGTGGAACTACAGTCTGGGAGAGGAGGAACAGGACAGTTGGCTGCACCAAACCCCTATCACAGTAGAACTACAGTCTGGAGAGGAGGAACAGGACAGTTGGCTGCACCAAACCCCTATCACAGTAGAACTACAGTCTGAGAGAGGAGGAACAGGACAGTTGGCTGCACCAAACCCCTATCACAGTAGAACTACAGTCTGGAGAGGAGGAACAGGACAGTTGGCTGCACCAAACCCCTATCACAGTAGAACTACAGTCTGGGAGAGGAGGAACAGGACAGTTGGCTGCACCAAACCCCTATCACAGTAGAACTACAGTCTGGGAGAGGAGGAACAGGACAGTTGGCTGCACCAAACCCTATCACAGTAGAACTACAGTCTGGGAGAGGAGGAACAGGACAGTTGGCTGCACCAAACCCCTATCACAGTAGAACTACAGTCTGGGAGAGGAGGAACAGGACAGTTGGCTGCACCAAACCCCTATCACAGTGGAACTACAGTCTGGAGAGGAGGAACAGGACAGTTGGCTGCACCAAACCCCTATCACAGTAGAACTACAGTCTGGAGAGGAGGAACAGGACAGTTGGCTGCACCAAACCCTATCACAGTAGAACTACAGTCTGGAGAGGAGGAACAGGACAGTTGGCTGCACCAAACCCCTATCACAGTAGAACTACAGTCTGGGAGAGGAGGAACAGGACAGTTGGCTGCACCAAACCCCTATCACAGTAGAACTACAGTCTGGAGAGGAGGAACAGGACAGTTGGCTGCACCAAACCCTATCACAGTGAACTACAGTCTGGAGAGGAGGAACAGGACAGTTGGCTGCACCAAACCCCTATCACAGTGGAACTACAGTCTGGGAGAGGAGGAACAGGACAGTTGGCTGCACCAAACCCCTATCACAGTAGAACTACAGTCTGGGAGAGGAGGAACAGGACAGTTGGCTGCACCAAACCCCTATCACAGTGAACTACAGTCTGGGAGAGGAGGAACAGGACAGTTGGCTGCACCAAACCCCTATCACAGTGGAACTACAGTCTGGGAGAGGAGGAACAGGACAGTTGGCTGCACCAAACCCCTATCACAGTAGAACTACAGTCTGGGAGAGGAGGAACAGGACAGTTGGCTGCACCAAACCCCTATCACAGTGGAACTACAGTCTGGAGAGGAGGAACAGGACAGTTGGCTGCACCAAACCCTATCACAGTAGAACTACAGTCTGGAGAGGAGGAACAGGACAGTTGGCTGCACCAAACCCCTATCACAGTGGAACTACAGTCTGGGAGAGGAGGAACAGGACAGTTGGCTGCACCAAACCCCTATCACAGTGAACTACAGTCTGGGAGAGGAGGAACAGGACAGTTGGCTGCACCAAACCCCTATCACAGTAGAACTACAGTCTGGGAGAGGAGGAACAGGACAGTTGGCTGCACCAAACCCCTATCACAGTAGAACTACAGTCTGAGAGAGGAGGAACAGGACAGTTGGCTGCACCAAACCCCTATCACAGTGGAACTACAGTCTGGGAGAGGAGGAACAGGACAGTTGGCTGCACCAAACCCCTATCACAGTGGAACTACAGTCTGGAGAGGAGGAACAGGACAGTTGGCTGCACCAAACCCCTATCACAGTAGAACTACAGTCTGGGAGAGGAGGAACAGGACAGTTGGCTGCACCAAACCCCTATCACAGTAGAACTACAGTCTGGGAGAGGAGGAACAGGACAGTTGGCTGCACCAAACCCCTATCACAGTAGAACTACAGTCTGGGAGAGGAGGAACAGGACAGTTGGCTGCACCAAACCCCTATCACAGTAGAACTACAGTCTGGGAGAGGAGGAACAGGACAGTTGGCTGCACCAAACCCCTATCACAGTAGAACTACAGTCTGGGAGAGGAGGAACAGGACAGTTGGCTGCACCAAACCCCTATCACAGTGAACTACAGTCTGGAGAGGAGGAACAGGACAGTTGGCTGCACCAAACCCCTATCACAGTGGAACTACAGTCTGGGAGAGGAGGAACAGGACAGTTGGCTGCACCAAACCCCTATCACAGTGGAACTACAGTCTGGGAGAGGAGGAACAGGACAGTTGGCTGCACCAAACCCCTATCACAGTAGAACTACAGTCTGGGAGAGGAGGAACAGGACAGTTGGCTGCACCAAACCCCTATCACAGTGGAACTACAGTCTGGAGAGGAGGAACAGGACAGTTGGCTGCACCAAACCCCTATCACAGTGGAACTACAGTCTGGGAGAGGAGGAACAGGACAGTTGGCTGCACCAAACCCCTATCACAGTAGAACTACAGTCTGGAGAGGAGGAACAGGACAGTTGGCTGCACCAAACCCCTATCACAGTGGAACTACAGTCTGGGAGAGGAGGAACAGGACAGTTGGCTGCACCAAACCCCTATCACAGTGGAACTACAGTCTGGGAGAGGAGGAACAGGACAGTTGGCTGCACCAAACCCCTATCACAGTGGAACTACAGTCTGGGAGAGGAGGAACAGGACAGTTGGCTGCACCAAACCCCTATCACAGTGGAACTACAGTCTGGGAGAGGAGGAACAGGACAGTTGGCTGCACCAAACCCCTATCACAGTGGAACTACAGTCTGAGAGAGGAGGAACAGGACAGTTGGCTGCACCAAACCCCTATCACAGTGGAACTACAGTCTGGGAGAGGAGGAACAGGACAGTTGGCTGCACCAAACCCCTATCACAGTGGAACTACAGTCTGGAGAGGAGGAACAGGACAGTTGGCTGCACCAAACCCCTATCACAGTGGAACTACAGTCTGGGAGAGGAGGAACAGGACAGTTGGCTGCACCAAACCCCTATCACAGTGGAACTACAGTCTGAGAGAGGAGGAACAGGACAGTTGGCTGCACCAAACCCTATCACAGTGAACTACAGTCTGGAGAGGAGGAACAGGACAGTTGGCTGCACCAAACCCCTATCACAGTGGAACTACAGTCTGAGAGAGGAGGAACAGGACAGTTGGCTGCACCAAACCCCTATCACAGTGAACTACAGTCTGAGAGAGGAGGAACAGGACAGTTGGCTGCACCAAACCCCTATCACAGTGGAACTACAGTCTGAGAGAGGAGGAACAGGACAGTTGGCTGCACCAAACCCCTATCACAGTGAACTACAGTCTGGGAGAGGAGGAACAGGACAGTTGGCTGCACCAAACCCCTATCACAGTGGAACTACAGTCTGGGAGAGGAGGAACAGGACAGTTGGCTGCACCAAACCCCTATCACAGTGGAACTACAGTCTGGAGAGGAGGAACAGGACAGTTGGCTGCACCAAACCCCTATCACAGTGGAACTACAGTCTGGGAGAGGAGGAACAGGACAGTTGGCTGCACCAAACCCCTATCACAGTGGAACTACAGTCTGAGAGAGGAGGAACAGGACAGTTGGCTGCACCAAACCCCTATCACAGTGGAACTACAGTCTGGGAGAGGAGGAACAGGACAGTTGGCTGCACCAAACCCCTATCACAGTGGAACTACAGTCTGGAGAGGAGGAACAGGACAGTTGGCTGCACCAAACCCCTATCACAGTAGAACTACAGTCTGAGAGAGGAGGAACAGGACAGTTGGCTGCACCAAACCCCTATCACAGTGGAACTACAGTCTGAGAGAGGAGGAACAGGACAGTTGCTGCACCAAACCCCTATCACAGTGGAACTACAGTCTGGGAGAGGAGGAACAGGACAGTTGGCTGCACCAAACCCCTATCACAGTGAACTACAGTCTGAGAGAGGAGGAACAGGACAGTTGGCTGCACCAAACCCCTATCACAGTGGAACTACAGTCTGGGAGAGGAGGAACAGGACAGTTGGCTGCACCAAACCCCTATCACAGTGGAACTACAGTCTGAGAGAGGAGGAACAGGACAGTTGGCTGCACCAAACCCCTATCACAGTGGAACTACAGTCTGAGAGAGGAGGAACAGGACAGTTGGCTGCACCAAACCCCTATCACAGTGGAACTACAGTCTGAGAGAGGAGGAACAGGACAGTTGGCTGCACCAAACCCCTATCACAGTAGAACTACAGTCTGGGAGAGGAGGAACAGGACAGTTGGCTGCACCAAACCCCTATCACAGTGGAACTACAGTCTGAGAGAGGAGGAACAGGACAGTTGGCTGCACCAAACCCCTATCACAGTGGAACTACAGTCTGAGAGAGGAGGAACAGGACAGTTGGCTGCACCAAACCCCTATCACAGTGGAACTACAGTCTGGGAGAGGAGGAACAGGACAGTTGGCTGCACCAAACCCCTATCACAGTGGAACTACAGTCTGGGAGAGGAGGAACAGGACAGTTGGCTGCACCAAACCCCTATCACAGTAGAACTACAGTCTGGAGAGGAGGAACAGGACAGTTGGCTGCACCAAACCCCTATCACAGTGGAACTACAGTCTGAGAGAGGAGGAACAGGACAGTTGGCTGCACCAAACCCCTATCACAGTGGAACTACAGTCTGGGAGAGGAGGAACAGGACAGTTGGCTGCACCAAACCCCTATCACAGTGGAACTACAGTCTGAGAGAGGAGGAACAGGACAGTTGGCTGCACCAAACCCTATCACAGTGGAACTACAGTCTGGAGAGGAGGAACAGGACAGTTGGCTGCACCAAACCCCTATCACAGTGGAACTACAGTCTGAGAGAGGAGGAACAGGACAGTTGGCTGCACCAAACCCCTATCACAGTGGAACTACAGTCTGGGAGAGGAGGAACAGGACAGTTGGCTGCACCAAACCCCTATCACAGTGGAACTACAGTCTGGAGAGGAGGAACAGGACAGTTGGCTGCACCAAACCCCTATCACAGTGGAACTACAGTCTGAGAGAGGAGGAACAGGACAGTTGGCTGCACCAAACCCCTATCACAGTGGAACTACAGTCTGGGAGAGGAGGAACAGGACAGTTGGCTGCACCAAACCCCTATCACAGTGAACTACAGTCTGAGAGAGGAGGAACAGGACAGTTGGCTGCACCAAACCCCTATCACAGTAGAACTACAGTCTGGAGAGGAGGAACAGGACAGTTGGCTGCACCAAACCCCTATCACAGTGGAACTACAGTCTGAGAGAGGAGGAACAGGACAGTTGGCTGCACCAAACCCCTATCACAGTAGAACTACAGTCTGAGAGAGGAGGAACAGGACAGTTGGCTGCACCAAACCCCTATCACAGTAGAACTACAGTCTGAGAGAGGAGGAACAGGACAGTTGGCTGCACCAAACCCCTATCACAGTAGAACTACAGTCTGGAGAGGAGGAACAGGACAGTTGGCTGCACCAAACCCCTATCACAGTAGAACTACAGTCTGAGAGAGGAGGAACAGGACAGTTGGCTGCACCAAACCCCTATCACAGTGGAACTACAGTCTGGGAGAGGAGGAACAGGACAGTTGGCTGCACCAAACCCCTATCACAGTAGAACTACAGTCTGAGAGAGGAGGAACAGGACAGTTGGCTGCACCAAACCCCTATCACAGTAGAACTACAGTCTGAGAGAGGAGGAACAGGACAGTTGGCTGCACCAAACCCCTATCACAGTGGAACTACAGTCTGGGAGAGGAGGAACAGGACAGTTGGCTGCACCAAACCCATATCACAGTGGAACTACAGTCTGGAGAGGAGGAACAGGCCAGTTGCTGCACCAAACCCCTATCACAGTAGAACTACAGTCTGGGAGAGGAGGAACAGGACAGTTGGCTGCACCAAACCCCTATCACAGTAGAACTACAGTCTGAGAGAGGAGGAACAGGCCAGTTGGCTGCACCAAACCCCTATCACAGTAGAACCACAGTCTGGGAGAGGAGGAACAGGACAGTTGGCTGCACCAAACCCCTATCACAGTGGAACTACAGTCTGAGAGAGGAGGAACAGGACAGTTGGCTGCACCAAACCCCTATCACAGTAGAACTACAGTCTGAGAGAGGAGGAACAGGACAGTTGGCTGCACCAAACCCCTATCACAGTGGAACTACAGTCTGAGAGAGGAGGAACAGGACAGTTGGCTGCACCAAACCCCTATCACAGTGGAACTACAGTCTGAGAGAGGAGGAACAGGACAGTTGGCTGCACCAAACCCCTATCACAGTGGAACTACAGTCTGGGAGAGGAGGAACAGGACAGTTGGCTGCACCAAACCCCTATCACAGTGGAACTACAGTCTGAGAGAGGAGGAACAGGACAGTTGGCTGCACCAAACCCCTATCACAGTGGAACTACAGTCTGGGAGAGGAGGAACAGGACAGTTGGCTGCACCAAACCCCTATCACAGTAGAACTACAGTCTGAGAGAGGAGGAACAGGACAGTTGGCTGCACCAAACCCCTATCACAGTGGAACTACAGTCTGGGAGAGGAGGAACAGGACAGTTGGCTGCACCAAACCCCTATCACAGTAGAACTACAGTCTGGGAGAGGAGGAACAGGACAGTTGGCTGCACCAAACCCCTATCACAGTAGAACTACAGTCTGAGAGAGGAGGAACAGGACAGTTGGCTGCACCAAACCCCTATCACAGTAGAACCTACAGTCTGGGAGAGGAGGAACAGGACAGTTGGCTGCACCAAACCCCTATCACAGTAGAACTACAGTCTGAGAGAGGAGGAACAGGCCAGTTGGCTGCACCAAACCCCTATCACAGTAGAACTACAGTCTGAGAGAGGAGGAACAGGCCAGTTGGCTGCACCAAACCCCTATCACAGTAGAACCACAGTCTGGGAGAGGAGGAACAGGACAGTTGGCTGCACCAAACCCCTATCACAGTAGAACTACAGTCTGGGAGAGGAGGAACAGGACAGTTGGCTGCACCAAACCCCTATCACAGTAGAACCACAGTCTGGGAGAGGAGGAACAGGACAGTTGGCTGCACCAAACCCCTATCACAGTGGAACTACAGTCTGGGAGAGGAGGAACAGGACAGTTGGCTGCACCAAACCCCTATCACAGTAGAACTACAGTCTGAGAGAGGAGGAACAGGCCAGTTGGCTGCACCAAACCCCTATCACAGTAGAACCACAGTCTGGGAGAGGAGGAACAGGACAGTTGGCTGCACCAAACCCCTATCACAGTAGAACTACAGTCTGAGAGAGGAGGAACAGGACAGTTGGCTGCACCAAACCCCTATCACAGTAGAACTACAGTCTGAGAGAGGAGGAACAGGACAGTTGGCTGCACCAAACCCCTATCACAGTAGAACCACAGTCTGGGAGAGAGGAACAGGACAGTTGGCTGCACCAAACCCCTATCACAGTAGAACTACAGTCTGAGAGAGGAGGAACAGGCCAGTTGGCTGCACCAAACCCCTATCACAGTAGAACCTACAGTCTGGGAGAGGAGGAACAGGCCAGTTGGCTGCACCAAACCCCTATCACAGTAGAACCACAGTCTGGGAGAGGAGGAACAGGACAGTTGGCTGCACCAAACCCCTATCACAGTAGAACTACAGTCTGAGAGAGGAGGAACAGGCCAGTTGGCTGCACCAAACCCCTATCACAGTAGAACTACAGTCTGGAGAGGAGGAACAGGACAGTTGGCTGCACCAAACCCCTATCACAGTGGAACTACAGTCTGATAGAGGAGGAACAGGACAGTTGGCTGCACCAAACCCCTATCACAGTGGAACTACAGTCTGGAGAGGAGGAACAGGACAGTTGGCTGCACCAAACCCCTATCACAGTAGAACCTACAGTCTGGGAGAGGAGGAACAGGACAGTTGGCTGCACCAAACCCCTATCACAGTAGAACTACAGTCTGAGAGAGGAGGAACAGGACAGTTGCTGCACCAAACCCCTATCACAGTGAACTACAGTCTGGGAGAGGAGGAACAGGCCAGTTGGCTGCACCAAACCCCTATCACAGTAGAACCACAGTCTGGGAGAGGAGGAACAGGACAGTTGGCTGCACCAAACCCCTATCACAGTAGAACTACAGTCTGAGAGAGGAGGAACAGGACAGTTGGCTGCACCAAACCCCTATCACAGTAGAACTACAGTCTGAGAGAGGAGGAACAGGACAGTTGGCTGCACCAAACCCCTATCACAGTAGAACCACAGTCTGGGAGAGGAGGAACAGGACAGTTGGCTGCACCAAACCCCTATCACAGTAGAACCACAGTCTGGGAGAGGAGGAACAGGACAGTTGGCTGCACCAAACCCCTATCACAGTAGAACTACAGTCTGAGAGAGGAGGAACAGGCCAGTTGGCTGCACCAAACCCCTATCACAGTAGAACCACAGTCTGGAGAGGAGGAACAGGACAGTTGGCTGCACCAAACCCCTATCACAGTAGAACCACAGTCTGGGAGAGGAGGAACAGGACAGTTGGCTGCACCAAACCCCT
>CAXHJY010000989.1:5000-10000 GCA_964016885.1 Eledone cirrhosa
TTTAAACATCAGAATAACATGTAAAGCATCATATAAAGCTAAATACAGAAGAGAATATATTTGATACTTTTTTATCACATTCTCTTAATAATAGGTAAGCAAAATTATATTTTAAAAATACACATTGATATGTGAAAATATCAGGAATCAAGGGAAAAAAAGTTACTAAACATATAACATTATACTTTTACAATTTCTCTTCAAAAGTATGTATATTTTATATAGCTTTAGCGTTTGTTTACCCAATCATCATTTTTTTCTTATGACTTTTACTTCCCATAACCCAAAATATATTTCATAATCTCGAAACTGATGGCTTGATAAGATACGGAAAATGGTAGAAACACACAAGCAGCAGTTATGTTGTTTTTTATGATTCTATCGAATGTAAAATTTGTTATTATTTTATTATATTATATTTTCATTTCGTAGTGTGCATCTGCTTATTCTGTTATTTTTCCATAAATATGATTCTATGCAACAGAACGATTCATTCGGTTGGTTAACAGCACATATATCAAATCACTTAAAGAAACCTCACTGTTTGGTTTATGGTCAAACAAGAGACTGAATTGCCAGTTCTAAGTTCAAGCTCAATCAGTAAATACATTTTCCCATCATCTTAAACATCTAAAGACATATACACATACACACACACATATACATAGACGCATACAGATACAGACACACATTCACACATACATACATACATACATACATACATAAACACACACATCTCATAACATCTGGTCGACCTTGTTCGGACATTCATGAACCTAGCACGGTGAAGCAGCATAAGTGTTGGGAGGGCATTAGGGGAACATCCTGTTTCTCTACATAGTTGGTCAATGTAAGTTAAAGCCGGCTGGCTAATCTTCTTCTGACCGTGGCCAGGTGCCTAAAGCAAACGATCGCTAACAAATTCTTGCTTTGCTCGTCAGCAGTGTCCAGCAAATCGCTTTGTTCATTCCCGCAACATTGCAGATATATATCAGAGATGGGACCATAGAGCAGTTGTTTAGTGGGATGTTGTGTCCAAGAGATATTAAATTCAGCCCCCAGCATCGGTGTATAAGAACTTATATGCGGAGGAGGAAGAAGAAGAAATAAATGATGTTCTCATAGAGTTAATAATTCCCCTCTTCCTCCACCACTAAAATAAATAATTGTCATCTTCTTTTGCCTTACGTCGTTAATATACCTTTGCCATCAACAATTTCTTCCTCCCATCAATAATTCCTCTCGTTCATGACCATCACAGACACAAAAGCATAAGTATATCGATTAGACATATTTTATATGTGAAATATGTTGCTTGCACTGGTCTTGTATCTGTGCTGTCTTTCATAGATTTACTTTGTTTTATTATTAGCTTCTTACCATCTTATCTTAGATTCAACGTTTGTTTTATCATTTTTGTCTCTTTCACTTTTTCTCCTTGAATTTCACTTGTTTTTCGCTGATATTCTCTCTTGTGGTTTCGGTTTTGTCAATTGAAATATTGCTTTCATCTTTATATTGAAATTCCAATCCATTCAATTCTATCTCCTCAACACTTTTTTGTCTGGCTTTTGCTGTTAAAATTAAATGCTAGTGTGTCGTCAGTAATCCCCCACCCCTCTATTTCAGAGTGCCTAATCCATCGATTCAACAAACAGTCTCCTTGCCAATACAACCAACATAGCTACTTCGTCAACTATATACCATAATTCTTAGTGATTTCAATAATGACTTCCGCTTTCCCTTTCCCCTCCATTCCAGATGTCCCATGTTTTTTGTTTTCGTATCTATGCCTCACTCAGTTTTGTCACCTTACCTGGAGCTGGTTAGCTGATCTTAATCTACCAGTTACACAGCATAAGCTGACTATGAAGTATTGATACTAGATCTGTGAATTCTTGCATGCATTAATTTCAACTCTTCTTATTAAGAAATGCATTGTTCCTTTCCAGGGACTACGTTAAAAAAATAACCTCATTTGGTCATTCCATGAGAGCATCTCCGTCAGCTTATGAACCTTTCAGCCGAGCCTCGAAATTCATCAAATACTTAACTTCATAAATGTTACCACACTCTCATACAAACGACCTCTTGCGTATTTACTCTCATGACTACACTTCATCTCCGAAATATAATGCACTTTATTCAGTTGAGACCAATTGCAGTCTGTATAATAATTTTATGTGGAATACAACATCGACAGCCCTTTACAGTCTGAGTTTAAATCCTGCTGGGGTTAACTTTGCCTTTCATCCTTACGGGGTCGATAAAATAAAATACCGGTAATGCACTTGCATAATTGCTGGCCTTGTGCAAAAAGTAGAAATACTGTTATAGATATATGTAGCGAATTGATGGAACAACTGATTGTTCAAAGAAACAGATTTGATTTAGGATCTATAATTAGGTTTATCTTCACAGCCATAAGAGTGTTTTGAAGTTTTACCATGCAGAGTTTGTACAGTCAATGTTAACGACACCAATGCAGTATCTTCATTGCTGTCAATAGAGGTCAATTGTATAGAGAAATATTTTCTATATAAAACTAGCTAGATTTGAGTTATTGGTAAATTGAAAATTTCATAGAAAACTAATCATTGACAGGTAGGTGAGTGACCCATTCGATCCGGCGTTTGTATTCCTATGTGTATCAAATATGATAATTAAGATTTTCTCCAGATTTCCAGATCCTCCAACATACTAGAGAGAAATTCTCAATATTCCCTCAGAAAAAAGTGCATATTAATTTAATATACTAGAATTCTTTCCATACGCTGACGCGTATGTGTATATGTGCGTGCGTATGTGTATATGTGCGTACCTGTGTGTATATGTGCGTGCCTGTGTGTATGTACATATGCATATATTTATATGTATGAGGCTATAAATATAAACGTGCAAACAGTCACACTTACAAAACTACACATACATTCACAGAGGCAGCAGGTGTAATGAGAGGAGTAGTATTAGGTAGACAAACTACTCCTCTCTCTTTATGTATTGTGAAAGAATCGCAGAAATTTATATATATGCAAAGAAGTCAAAGTACACCTTTGAGTGATGAGAACGTAGAAGACAAGATAGTGGAACATAAAATATGTAATGATTTAACGGCTCTAGCATCTCGGCACACACAGATAGTTACAATTGATTATATTACCCTTTGACTTTTATATCGTTTATAAATGAAAACAACAAAAACAAAAAGCAACAACAACACCTAAACATGGTAAATGCCTTGATAAATACAAGAAATAAAATAGAAGGAAAAATTGAAAAATCTATTCAAAAGACAGGATGTGTAATTGACTTTTTGCGCATTCTTCTAGATAACAGATTTAATGAAAGGAAGAGATCTAAAGTAAAACTCCGAAAAATATACGAACACTATCAAACTAAAATACTATTAAATATATATATAAAAAAACGCATCAACATAATTCAGCTAATAAACTTATTTGAAATTCATTGAAAACAAAATTAAAAGAAAATCAAACCTAGCTTATAAATATATATAAAAATGGTAAATGAAGAAAATATGGCGTTCTTGTTTTTTTTTTTACTCGTAAAGTTTTGCTGGTTAACAAAAACCAACTAGGACATATGTGAATGGAAGATAAGGACCGTGCAAAATTGCAATTTCATTTCTTTGAGATAAACTTTAATTCCCCCCCCCCCCCCCCCCCTGATACTCACAAGTTTCGAACGCTTGTTAAAAATTGTAAAAAAAAAAACGAAAAAAAAAAACGTAAGGAAAATCCCAAAACAAACTTCAACTATAACTTCATATATAACAAAGAGAAAACATCAGAAATAACAAACAATAATATTAATCAATAAGTACCAAAAATTAAATTTAAAAAAGAATGAAAGAATTTATAGAGCATGTCTCAAGACAACAATCGTTTTTGAATCAAGCATTGTGATAATGTATTATGTCTTCTAATTCGTTTGGCGGTGTATAAACACACATCCTCCTACACGTATAGACAGACACAAAGAGAAACAGACTTATATATATATATGCATATATATATATATATATGTATATATGAATATATATATGTGTATATATGAATATATATATGTGTATATATGAATATATATATGTGTATATATGAATATATATATGTATATATGTATATACGTGAACGACGCAGTAATATACGTGAACGACAAAGTATAAATGAATTGAGAGAGAGACTGAGCATAAGAGGAATCAAATGCTGTGTGCAGGAGAGGCGGTTGCGCTGGTATGGACATGTGATGCGTATGAAGGATGATAGCTGCATAAAAAGGTGCAGAGCACTAGAAGTTGATGGAAACCGAGGAGTGGGGAGACCCAAGATGATCTGGGATGAGGTGATAAAAGCCGACCTTACCCAATTACACCTCTCAAAGACAATGACACACGACCGTGACTTCTGGCGTCACGCAGTAATACAGAGTACCCGACCTCCCATGGGTACAAGCTGAAGCATATAGACAATATGCCCCCACACCTCCCACCGCAAGGTGGTCGTGGAGGTGCCACGGCAAAAAAGCACCCAGCCCACACTGTAAAGTGGACGTGTAGGCGCCACGAAAAAGCACCCAGCACTCACTGTAAATGAGGTTGGTGTTAGGAACGGCATCCAGCTGTAGAAATCAAGCCAGATCAGTTCCTGTATGAGCAAGGCATGGTCAGCCGACCAGACACTGCCCACAACAGGACAACCCGTCTAACCCATGCTAGCGTGGAAGAACGGACGTAAAATGGTGATGATGATGATGATATATGTGTATATATATATATATATGTATATATGTGTATATATATATATGTGTATATATGTATATATGTGTATATATATATATGTGTATATATGTGTATATATGTATATATGTGTATATATATGTGTATATATATGTGTATATATATGTGTATATATATGTGTATATATATGTATATATACATGTATATATACATATGAATATATATACATATGAATATATATACA
>CAXHJY010000989.1:17500-19276 GCA_964016885.1 Eledone cirrhosa
ATGTGTCTTGCTTGCCTTTAGCTCCATTATTGATACTCAAGAGCGAGTGACTCTTTCACTACTTATGCTTGATGTTCTAAGGGGCATGACACTCTTTAGGAAATCCTTCATGGATTTAAAGCGGCTTCTATCTGTCTCTTGGCCGAAGATGAGAAATAACGTACGGTTATACAAATACACAAATATAATACGTGAAATAATTTCCCATTGACTCTGGATTCGAGTCACATACTCTGTTACTATAGAGTTGAAGTAAGCTACGATAAAAATGCAGGTTGTCTTCACTATATCATATCAGAGGGTGAGTGAAAATCTGCTCAATACAACGCTAACATAGCTAACTATGTAATTCATGATGATTAACTACGTGGGAGAGTATCGTCAGAGTCTCTTCAGCTATGTACCATAACTCTTTTACGTCGTTAGTCATTAATGTATGATGGATATCAAATGCCATAATATTATATCAACTTCTGTACTAGATTGATGTTACCACTGAATAATATACAGCTCCTGCAGTATAAAATATAGTCTTCACAGACTGCTGAGAGAAAATTTGCCAATGAATTTCAACGCATGCGTACATTGATATTAATGTAGAATTAATATTGAACAAAGTTATATTCAATCATTTCACCCAGTATATTCTGCAGTAATCATTTTATTAATTTACGATTTATTTTCTTTTTGCAAAAATACAAAAAAAACAAAACATGCTTGATAAAATTCTGACAAGTACCGCACGGACTAGAAGCTATAAATAAAATTCTACGAGATTAAAACGGAATATCCTAATAATTAAATCATTTATTTTATGAGTGCCTTTACGTTATTGGACATAATAAAAAGAAAGCTTGGTGCGTCTATAGTCGACTGACAACGTTTATGATTCAGTTATGAACATCTGACATCTACCCACAAGCCAAATGTCAAACATATATAACTAATTCACAAAGGATTCTCTCTTTTCAGTTATTTCTTTCGCAGTTCACAGGTCTACACGAGAATGATTCAACTAAATTAAATCTTTATCGGGTTATTAGTCAGCGAAAATATTTCCCTGCTCTTTGACAGCCGACATGTAACTCAGGGCCATATCTAACTGTTAGTGAATGAAACGCTCTGGGAAATGCAGCTAATTAAATTAAAAGCTCGTGTATTATTCCAATCGTAAATCAAATTATTAAAGGCACATAGAAAAAGAATATTGTAGTTGCCATTATCGGCTCTAAATTTCTACAGGGACTGTTGATTATAATCAATTCTTAATATTGATTTCTAGGTTAGGAAATCTCTACTTTCCCTGATATTTTCTACGTAATCATCTAATAAAATTTGATAAACATTGCTTTACAGAAGATCCGTATGCATGGATGTGAGTGCACATAATATATCTACATTAAATGCATTCAATAGTTTCACCATACGATTCTAACCATATAACTATATATATATAGATCACAAGTTACAAAAAGAAAATTAATAAAAAAGAAGGTAGGATAGTGAGCCGTTGAAGGGTGCAATGAAGTGGAAAGACGAAGAGACGATTTGATTGAATCTAACGATCGATTAAGGAATAAACCAGTAATATTGTTAACACACATAAAATGTTCATTCATGTGAGATTAGTGTGATATGTTCATATGTATTTAAGGCCTTTGTGTACAGCTTGTTATAAACACCAGAAAGTTATATATATATATATATATATATATATATATATATATATATTCATATGGTATGTGCCTGCTGGAGGCCCAAAATCATATCTTCGAC
>CAXHJY010000990.1:0-7500 GCA_964016885.1 Eledone cirrhosa
TCTTAATATACATACACTATACACACATACATATGTGTGTGTATATATATATATATATATATATATATATATATATAAACCCGTAGAGCAAATATCAGATCTCTCTTAGGGTGAAAGCAGAAATTCATTGCTTAAACTTCTAATCTATACTTTATATATATACACCCAAATCGGGAGTTTGGCTGAAGTTTAATGTGTGTGCGTGTATATATATATATATATATCTGAAAAGAGTCAGGACCCCGACGGCTGATCTTCGCTGTAAGAGAGAGATGTGCATGTGTATAAATTTCTCTCTCTGTTTGTGTCTCTCTATCTGTCTGTCCCTCTCTCTCTCTATCTGTCTGTCTGTCTGTCTCTCCCTCTCTCTCTATCTCGCCCTCCCTCTCTCTCTATCTGTCTGTCTCTCTCTCTCTATCTGTCTGTCTGCCCCCCCCCCTCTCTCATTACCATATCCCGTAATTCTTTCACGTAAAAAGTAAAAAAGATAAAAACTTCCACCCAACAACAAACAGTCGGTGAAAAGTAAATAAAATAACAACTAAATAGAAATAACAATATATAAGTGTAAAGCTTTTCCAACTTACCAGAAGGTACCATGGCTGTTGTAACTATCATCATCATCGCAGTACTATTGTTATCAACAGTTGCGTGGCAAAAATGGGATTTTAGTTTTTCAAAAATAAAAGACTTATCTGTGTCTCTCGACATTAGATTCCACCCAGTTTATTGCTGCGGTTAGTAGTAGTAGTAGTAACTATATTAGCAGTTGTGGTAGTAGTAGTAGCAGCAGCAGTAGTAGTAGCAACAGAAGTAGCGGTGGTGGTAGTAGTAATAGTAGTAGTAATAATGATGGTAATAGTAGTAATAGCAGCAGTAGTGGTGGAAGTAGTAGTAGTAGTCACAGTAGTAGCAGCAGCAGTAGCGATGGTAGTAGTAACTGTAGTAGTAATAGTAGTAGTAGTAGTAGCAGCAACAACAGCAGCAGTAATGGTGGTAGTAATAGTAGCAACAGCCTTAGCGCTAGTAGTAGTGGTAGCAGTAATTATTCTAGTTGTAGCAGTAGTAGTAGTAGTGGTAGAAGTGGTAGTGGTAGTGGTGGTAGAAGTAGTAGTAGTGAAGGTGTATATGTAATAGCTGAAGTGGTAACAGCAGTTGGTGTAGTAATGTGGTAGTGGTGGGGGTGGTAGTGGAGTGGTGGTCGTGGTAGTGATGCTAATAGTGATAGAGGTGGTGAGGGTGGTAGTAGTGGTGGGGGTGGTAGTAGTGGAGGGGTGGGGTCGTAGTGATGATAATAGTGATAGAGGTAGTAGTGATGGTAGTGGTAGTAGTGGTGTTGGTAGTAGTGGTGTTGGTGATAGTGGTGGTGGTGTCTGAAATACCAGCCACAGTAGAAGTAGCAATGGTGGCAGCAGTAGCAACAAGAACTAGTAGTGGTAATAGTAGTAGCAGCAATAGTAGTGGTGGTGGTAGTAGTAGTAACAGGAACTAGTAGTGGTAATAGTAGTAGCAGCAATAGTAGTGGTGGTGGTAGTAGTAACAGGAACTAGTAGCGGTAGCAACAGTAATAGTAGTAGTAGTAACAGTAATAGTGGTGGTGGTAGTAGTAGTAACAATAGTAGTAGTGGTGGTAGTAGCAGTAGTTAGCAGCAACAGGATCTAGTAGCAGTAGCAGCAGCAGCAGTAATAGTAGTAGTAGCAGTAGTAACAGTAATAGTAGCAGTAGTGGTGGTAGTAGTAATACTAATTGTGATAATAGTAGTAGTACACTTGCTTTTCTCAGACACATTGTAGAAGGGTTAGAATGGAGAAGAATTTTTTTTTTATGTTTAGGTTATTTGATTGTGAGGATAAGATGTGATGTTCGTACCTTCCTCAAAGGGGGACTTTAAAAGGTTAGAAAAAAGCAAAATAATTAGGAAAGAAGTGAAGTCGCAAACAACCTGGAGTTGTAGCTAGACTACCAGCAGAGCAGTGGGGACTCATGTTTGGAATATAATAATTCTTTCCAATATTGGTACAAGGCCAACAATTTGAGGGAGGAAAGTTGATTATATTGACTTCAGTACATTACTGGTACTTTAGTTTACAAAAGGCGGTGAATTAGCAGAGTCGTTAGAACATTGAATAGAATGTTTTGTGGCATTCCTTCCAGCTCTCTGCAGAGGTCAACTTTACCTTTCATCCTTTCAAGGATGTATCAGTCAAATACTGGGGTTGATTCTTCCTCTATATCTCTTTCTTACTTCCACTCTCTATCCTTCTCTGGAAGAAATCTGCAGTATTAAGATCTGAAGAGGTTTGGAAAAATGTCCAAGAAATGTTGTATGACAATATGGCGCCCTTTACGACTCATTCAGGAGTTACGGGATCATACCACTATACTTGTTTGTTTGTTTTTTGTTATATCTGGTACCCCAGCATATTGGCTGGAACATGTGATAGAGTAACATTAATACAATAACAAAATGAAGTTCAGCTCTGATTAATTTATGATGACAGATTCACTTCTTGCTACGTGACAGGGATGAGTAAGATCTGGATTTCACTACAGACTGGAGCGTAGGACATAATAAAAAAGAGGCAAACATAGATGGGCTGGCCACATCTCTCATCGCAGAGACAACAGGTGGACTATTAGAGTGACAGAGTGGACATCAAGGTAGTGGAGAGCAGCCAAAGGCAAGATAGAGCAACAATCTGACCTGATATCTTGGTCCTGTTTGACCCAGTGATAGGAAGTGCTGGAGAGTTTCCTCCAATAGGAGTGAGAAGGCTCTGGCTTTGTGGAAAGATCAACTTTGGTATTTGTCTTCACAGGGTTGCTAAAATTAAGTAGCATGCATAGTACATATCTTATCACCTTCTTCTTTGCCTGCTTATTCCTGGTAGAGTTGTAGGGGCAGAGTCCTCAAACACTCTTTTTAGCGGGTCTTGTCAGAAGCAACCGTCTCTAATTGACACAGTTGGATCTCCAAGAGAGACCAGCCAAGTGTATGGATGTTATCCAACCATCTTACTCGGGGATCTACCCCTGGGTTTCCTGCCATTTGGTTTTGCCAGTAAAATCTGTCCAGCGATTCTTTCCTGAGACATTCTAACCACATGTCTATAATATCGGAGCTGTGATCTCTTAATTCAAAGAATTAGTGGCTTTAGCTGGAGTGACTCGCTGATATCCAAGCTACTCATTCTATCGAGTAATGTTATTCCAAGAATCTGAGATATTGGGCCAATATGAAAAATAAACAGTGACAAAATAACAAAACAAAGAAAATATATTCACAACCCAAGAACTTAGTTTTTATTTGTCTTTTGGTTTTAATCGATATGAAGTTAAAAGACAGCACAAATCCTTCAAGAATAACATTAAAAATATACATTTATTTTCAGGTATAATTATTTTCCTGGCACTGAATAAGAATAATTTCAAAATACAGGTACCTAACCATTTACCAGGGTTCCAGAAAACCAGTTTTTGAAAATGTTATAATTATGTTGTATCACTTTAAAGTTCGTGCAGTGTCGCAGCACGAAAAGCTGTCACCTGCCTATATATGTTTACCTTATTTTCTTATATATTTCCTCGTTTTCGGTCCTAGGCATAACCTAAAGTTTTTTGGAGCCGTTTGGTTAGGAAATGACTGCTCTACAGTAACACGCAAGCAAGCACAGCTATGAAATAAAGATCGATATAAGAAACCTTAGGGTTTGAAGATTGGATGACAATCATATTGCGTGTGTGTGTGTTAATAATAATAATATAGAACCTGAAAATTAATTTTTTTAAGTAGAAGTCAGTTCAAGGATACAATCTGTACCAGGAAATATTGGAAGGTTTAGTTCATATTTTCTTTCGAGATCTTTGGGGACAAATCTACCCCCTAAATAATGGGTACGACCAGAAAAGTGTTTGGCACATAACTTCGGTGCGGTTAAAGATACGAGGGTATCGGGTTGGAGCCCATCGGGAGCACCTGCTTCTACATCCCACCCGGACGGTACATCTACACTTAGTATAGGACATTTAACTGTTTTAAGGGTGTCCAAAACCGGCGCGAATGTTCCACGAACTGGGCCTTTGAAACTGAAGCCGAATATAGCATCGATTATTAAACCATAAGAGTTATCAATGTCTTGTTGGTTGGAAGGGAAGCTGTCCAGGAATTGTAAGTTCATTTTCTCACACTGGAGTCGCAGGTTTTTAAATAGTGGCTTATCGGGACATTTTGGGTAAAATATTGTTGGTTCACAGCCGAACATTTTCAGGTGTCTGGCACATACTAAACCGTCTCCTCCGTTGTTTCCTGGTCCACAACAGACAAGGACAGAAGCTCCTTTCAAGAGTGAAGGGTAACTACGACCGACAGCTAAAGCACAGCTATAACCAGCAAGTTCCATCAACTGATCAACACTGAAGCCGTAAGAAGTGAATAATTCTTCGTCGATGTTTTGGGCTTCTTCCTGGCGTAGAAATCTCAGTTTGACGCTGGAAGTCATCCTCGTATGAAACTGTAATGGTTTGATAAAAGATCGCAAGCAATATCGGGGAAATAGTTGAGCCAACATCCAATATTTTCTACGTTGTTATCGATGTTTTTCACTGTAAGAAAGTTTCGAAGATAAATATGCGTACACCGCTTATTTGTAAACGGTGTCAAATTAAAACAAGTTCCCCGGTTAATACATTTCTAGTTATTTAAGCACGGCATTATTAACGTTTTGCTATTCTAGCGATAATGATACTTATTAGAATTGGTAGGTTAGTTAGCAGTTATCTATGTCGACAGGATTATTTAGGAAGTCTAAATGCGTCTCAAACATTCTTGTTTTGTTTCTCTTTTACAATATCTAACAACAATAATAATCAGTCTCGCAAACTGTAAGTTCACATGTCATCTAGTGTGAGAGAACTATGAGATTGTTGTTTAAATGGGAAGATAAAATATTAATAAACATCTGTAATAAACTAATAATCGTTGAAAAAACTATTTTATATCAAAGGTATATATTGAGTTAGAAACTCAAAATAGTCTCTTACAGAAAGAGGTTTTTCTGAGCCGTGTAATAAAATTGAATATAAAAGAAAGATAAACACAGATATAAATATTATTTTAAATTGAGTCTGGCAAACCCTATTGTTAATAGTTAGTATTTTTTTTCACCCTAGCGAATCTGGTCCCTTCCGATTTGAACACATATATATTTATATCTGTGTTTATCTTTCTTTTATATTCAAATAAAGAAATAAAAAAGGAAAAAAATTTTTTTATTTCTATAATCGTCCTTTTCTCCCTGTTTTCACACACACACACACATATATATATATTGGTTTAGTCAAGAGGAAACTAGATGTGTCCACAGCTTTCTGAAGTCGATAGATGTAGGAAGGACATGTATCCAGGCTCAGTAAAAAAACTTAATTACAGACAAAGTTGACATTAAAGAAATTGGCTAAATAAAAATTCCAGACAAAATAAAATAAATGAAATGAAGAAGAACAACAGCAACATATTACTTGTTGTTGTGTAGTCCCAAGTCAGTTCTACTCAAGGAAACCTATGGTCTGTAAATAATTGAACGACTTAGAAGACATGCACACACGCAAACATACAGATTAATTTGTATAGTGCAAGGGAGATAATTCACGGTAACACGTTACTGTAATATTCACTCTCTTGAAACTTTGCATTAATAGGGTAAAAAAAGAACGAATTAGTTTTATTGTTGAAATCTTAACCAGGGTAAAGACCCAGTCCCGAATGACCATAGGTTTTACACCTAGAAGCCCTCTTTCTTCGAGGTACAAGCCCTGGCAAGGTTGTTTGTGGAAGACCAGCAGTCGCCCATATATACCAATCTCCCTTCTTCATGCCATGGTGTCTAACGGAAAGACAATGGCTGATACATCTTGGCACCAGTGAGATTGCAACTCGTTTTTACAGCTGAGGAAACTGGAGTAACGTAAAAATATAATGTATTATTCATGGATACAATGTAACGCCAGGTCTGGGAACCGAACTCGCAACCTCACGACTCTGCATCTACCTATTAAAACATGTTCAAGTCTTACGACATGGTTTTCGTGAGTACTAAAGTAAAGTTATCTCTAAATGTTTATTGATTCGTTTCTAGTATTATTTTAAAAGTTAATTTCGGGGGGGTCTTTGGCTGTTTTCCGCAACTCATCTTCCCGAGGTGTCGGATGTCCGTAAACCCATTTGGTTATTCCAGCACCTTAGCCTCGCTACCAGCTGCAGTAATTCAGCGAGTGTTTTGGCTTGCTTCAAACATTTCCCATTACAGGTGTGTGTGTGACCGATTGACACACTTGGAGGTGAATTAAGGATTTTTTTCTCTCTAGCTTTGATTATATATTTTTATGAATTATATTTATTAGGTTCCTAGTAATAATTAATTATTTGTGTGTAGAGTGTGGTGGGTCGGACGCCATGCTTTGCAGCATAGAGTTACGTCCCTTTACATTCTGAGTTCAAATCCTGCCGAGGTTAACTTTGCCTTTCGTCCTTACGGGGTCGATAAAATAAAGTACCAGTAATTTACTGAGTATTTGCTGACTTTGTGGCAAAAGTAGAATCAATTATTTGTGTGGTGTAACAGAAAGAGAAGTGACAGACGTGGAAAGACTGGAGAAATGGAAGCAGAAAAGATCAGTGCCACTGGACCGCCTGAGATGGTGAATGAAATGATGAAAGGTTCTCAGAAGGTAATACATGATTCACTCATGTAACACTCAAGTTATCTCCCCTAGCTTAGAAATTCTATTTTTTTACTTCCTAGATTTTCAAGTAGTGAAGGAATGAATCAGCTGAGTTTTCTGATTCTAATTTGTGTAAACCAATTCATTCATAAAATCTGATATGTTTTCCTGCCCGACAGAAGCACATGGTAATACCTACACTCTACTTTCTTCAGCATTGAGTACATAGTTGAACAATGGTCATACTAGTCTAAACTAGTAACTCCCCATCTATCTTGTAAATAGTTAATACCTGGCGACTGAGCTCACACCGTTTTAAAACGTATATATGTGTGTGTATGTTTGTGACAGCACATGGTTTAGTGGTTAGAGTGTCGGTCTTACAATCATAAGGCCAGGCTTTGAGCAAGACACTTTATCTCACAGTTCCCTCAGCTGTAGTTGCAATGTCACTGGTGCCAAGCTGTATTGGCCTTTGCCCTTCCTTTGGACAATATCATTGGCGTAGAGAGAGGGGACGCCAGTATCAATGGACGACTGCTTGTCTTCCACAAACAAACTTGCCCTGAGGGGAACTTTCCTGGTGATAATCCCACGGTCATTGGTGACCGAAGGTGTACCTGTTACCCTTTACTCTTTATATACATATATCAAAGTTGTAAAGAAACAAGAAACAACAGAGTGATGTATGCAATAATTTATAGAAAGTTACAATAGCAGAAAATATTGAAAGAAGTGCTTGGTTTCTTAGCAACATAACAGGCTCTCTGCAGAGAAAA